>BHFT01029801.1:0-13585 GCA_004320025.1 Laticauda laticaudata | reverse complement strand
GGGGGGGGGGGGGTCACCTGTGGTGGCCAAGTGCTAAGGCAGGACTTCTCTCAGACTCTCCCTCATTCATAACCTTCCTTCCTTCCTTCCTTCCTTCTTCCCCTTCCCTTTTCCTTCTCCTTTCTTCTTCCTTCCCCTCTTTCCTTCTTTTTCCTTCCTTGCTCTTCCCTCCGTTTTCTTTCTCTTTCCTCTTTCCCTTTCTCCTTTCCAACCTCTTCTTGCATGTTCAAATGCAGAAGGGGAAACCTTTCTCCTTTTGTTTTGTTTTGATTTTGTTTTGCTAATTTTGAGTAGCTCGGAGAACCGGCCAGTCCCACCTCTGACTGGCCCCGCCAACCCCATCTCTTCTCTGCCTCCCATTGAGTCCCAGCGGATCAGCTGGATCTCCTTTGGTTGCCCTGCCCAGGAGAACGGAGCTGGAAAGCAGGTTAGTGGGGTGGGGAGGGGATGGGGATTTTGCAGTATCCTTCCCCTGCCACGCCCACCAAGCCACGCCCACAGAACCGGTAGTACAAAATTTGGGAATCCCACCACTGGGTAGTCCTTGACTTACGACCACAATTTCGCCCCAAATTTATGTGGCTAAGCTAAGCTAACCTAAATGAGTTTCCCCCCCATTTAAAAACTTTCTTGCCCCATTCTTTAAGCGAATCACTGCAGTTGTTAACTGAGTAACTGGTTTGTTAAGTGAATCTGGATTTCCCCGTTGATTTGCTCGTCGGAAGGTCGCAAATGAGGAATCCCATGACCGCGGGGGACACCTCGGCCGTCGTAAATACAAGTCAGATGCCAAGCATCTGAATTTGGGTCATGTGACCCTGGGGATGCCGCAACGGTCACAAGTGTGAAAAATGGTCATAAGTCCCTTTTTCCAGTGCCGTTGAAACTTTGTATGGTCACTAAGCGAACTGTTGTAAGTTGAGGATTACCCTGTACACCAAGATGGGTTTTCTACAGGTAGTCCTTGACTTAAAACAGTTTGCTTAGTGACCATACAAAGTTATGACATCACTGAAAAAAGGGACTTATGTCCGTCGCACCATTCCCATGGTCCCATTCAGATGCTGGACAACTGTTTCATATTTATGATGGTCGTGTGATTCCCCTTTTGCAACCTTCTGGCAAGCAAAGCCAGATTCACTTAATGACCGTGTGACTCATTTAACAACAGTGGCAAGAAAAGTCGGAAAACTCACTTCACCGATGTCTCGCTTAGCAGCATAAATTTTGGGCTCAACTGTGGTTGTAAGTGGAGGACTACCTGTACTTTGGGAGGGGTGTGTGTGTGTGTGAAACACCAGTGGGAGGGTCTCTCTCTTGAGGGCCAGAGAGAGACGGAGCCATCCTGGTTTTGGGCTTTTCAATTGCTACCGTTTACTTAGGCTGCCATGGCAACAGCCGCGTGAAGATTACGTAAAAATTAAATATTAAATTTGGCATATGGTGCCTCGTCGGCTGTGGAGAACGGCTCTAATTTGCTAGCGCAGCTGTTCCCTTGCAGGAACATTCAGGGAAAACAGGAAAGACGCGTCTGTTTCAGCAGACGTAAAGCAGTTTTTCTTCCTTCCTTTTTTTTTTGTTTTTTTTTTACAGATTTCCGGAGGAAAAATATTTGGAGCTGGGAATTGAGAGGCAGCACGGCTGCAATCGACAGTCTAGACTTGGGAAGGTCTTTTGAGCGTCACCCTGGAGCTGTGTAGCCATCACGGCTACGGTGAGAATATTTGTCAGAGGATATTCATGAACTGGAATAGAGCACGGTAACAAGGTCAGCCAATGAATAGGTATAGCAACTAAGTCAGTAACAGTGAGGACTGTTTGGAAACTGAAACTCGAAGTAGCCTAGGCGTGGGTTTATATCCGTGATGGTGAACGCAGCGCCACTTGTTCGGGCACGCGAGCCCCAGCCAAACATACCTGCACTGCGCATGTGTTTGTAATTGTTGCTGTGTCCCGGGGTCACTTGATCCCCTTTCTGCGACCTTCTGAGAAGTACAATCAATGGGGAAAGCAGATTCACTTAACAACCAGGTTACTCACTGAGCAACTGTGGCAAGAAAGGCCATTAAGCGGAGCAAAACTCACTTAACAAAATGTCTCACAACAACAGAAATGATGGGTTCCATTGTGGTCGTAAGTCGAGTCACAGCATCCCGTGATCACCATTGACAACCTTCCCTGGGGAAGGGTCTTCTGACAAGCAGAGTTACTGGAGGAAACAGGATTGCATTTAACAATGGCATGATTCACTTAACGACCGTGGCAAGAAAAACCATAAAACTGGCCGCCACTCGGTTTTATGGTTTTTCTTGCCATGGTCGTTAAGTGAATCATGCCATTGTTAAATGCAATCCTGTTTCCTCCAGTAACTCTGCTTGTCAGAAGACCCTTCCCCAGGGAACGTTGTAAATACTCACATCACTTAGCGACAGGCATTCGGGTTGCGACTATTGGTTCTAAGTCGAGGACTGCCTATAATGAAACAAAACAAGCCTTGTTGGTCTAATCCTACCTTTCATAACATTACGGCCTGTTGGCTGCCAGCCCCTCCAGCAAGCGAATGAGAGGAAGAGGAGGCTTGGGAATCAGGGTCAGCATTAAGGCAACCTGAGAGCTCCAAGGGGAAGAAGGAATGGAGCTGTCAGAGAGAGAGAGAGAGAGGGAGGGAGGGAGGGGGAGAAAGAGAGAGTGTCAGGGAGGAGAGAGAGAGGAAGGAGAGGGAGAGAGGGAGGGGGAGAGGAATGGAGAGGGGGAGAGAGAGGGAGGGAGAGGGAGGGAGAGAAAGAGAGAGGGAGAGAGGGAGGGAGAGGTAGGGAAGGAGAGAGAGGGAGAGAGGAAGGGAGAGGAGAGAGGGAGGGGGAGAGGAATGGAGAGGTGGAGAGAGAGAGAGGGAGAGGGGGAGAGGGAAAGAGGGAGGGAGAGGGAGAGGCAGGGAGGAGAGAGAGAGGGAGGGAGGGAGAGAAAGAGGGGGGAGAGAAAGAGAGAGGGAGGGAGGAGAGGGAGAGGAAGGGAGGGGGAGAGGGATGGAGAGAGGGGGGAAGGGAGAGAGAGAGGGAGGGAGAGGGAGGGAGAGAAAGAGAGAGGGAGAGAGAGGGAGGGAGAGGAAGGTAGGGAAGGAGAGAGAGAGGGAGAGAGGAGGGAGAGGAGAGAGGGAGGGGGAGAGGAAGGGAGGGTGGAGAGAGAGAGAGGGAGAGGGGGAGAGGGAAAGAGGGAGGGAGAGGAGAGCAGGAGGAGAGAGGAGGAAAGGAGGAGAGAGAGAGAGGGAGGGAGGGAGAGAAGGGGGGAGAGAAAGAGGGGAGGAGGGAGAGGGAGAGGAAGGAGAGGGGAGAGGGATGGAGAGGGGGGAGAGGGAGAGAGAGGGAGGGAGAGGAGGGACAGGAAGGGGAGAGGAGTAGAGGTTGAGAGACAGAGGGAGGAGAGGAGAAGGGAGAAGAGAGAGAGAGGGAGAGGAAGGGAGGGGGAGAGGGATGGAGAGAGGGAGGGAGTGAGAGGGGGAGAGGGGGAGAGAGAGGCAGAGGTGGAGCCTGGGCTGGCCGTCAGCCCTCAGATGGACAGTCAACAGCTCCTAGGTCCAGAGGTGGCTGATGAGGAAGAGGAGGAACAGCCGGGTCCAGTGCCTGACACACAGATGCACAGAAGGCAGAGGAGAGGAGAGCAGTGGAAATCGATGGGCTGGTCCTTGGGATGGAAGATGCCATCGCTGCTGGCAAAGCAGGGGGACTTGGATAAAAGGCAGGGGGCGGAGATGGACAGGTGTGGCAGACAACTCCTATTTATCTCCCTGCCAGACGGACAGGGTTAGCCCGCTGTGAGAGAGGTAATCTTTGCTGGGGCTGCTGGCGCTCCTCATAAAGGAATCATTGCTTCAACCACAGAGGGTTTGTAGCATTTGGAGAGCTGGGTCAGAACTATTAAAAACAACAACAACAACAACAACAACAACAACAACACCACTCTTCATAGAACTCTTCCGTCCTCCGATCTTTTGCAACTTGCTTTAAATCGGTCCACCGCGACAACTAATTAGCGCCGCTCACCGCCGCCGCCAACCTGTGCCCACCTGACCTGTTCCTTCCCTTTAAACTTGAAGCAAGTGTTTCTATCCTGATTGTATAAATCATACCGCAACAGTCCAAACAAAAGAGATCAAAACATCCCGCTGAAACAATGGCGACTTTAATAAACAAGAGCCGACAACAATGAAAACAAACATCAGACAAGAGAGTCCTGCGGTGATTACAAACTACTGTGAAAGGTAGCATTTTGGGTCCCCCCCCATATTTATTGTTCGTGGGATTTCAAAGCACTGATGTCCTTTTCAAAAAAAAAAAACAAAAAGGAGGCAAGGAGAGAAGGGAAGGAGGAAGGAAGGAGGGCCTGTTGGTTGCATCTAATATCTATTATCTCTTCTCTACTTGCCTGCCTGCCTGCCTATCTCTCTCTCTCTCTCTAACCGTTCATTCTTCCTTCCTTCCCTCCTTCTTTCCTTTCCATCAAACCTCCTCCCTGAATTATCTATCTTTCTATTTTTCTATCTATCTATCTATCTATCTATCTATCTATCTATCTATCTATCTATCTATCTATTCTACTTACCTACCTAGCCTTCTTTCCTTCTTCCTTCACATCAAACTTCCTCCCTCCATCCCTCGTTAATTTATTATCTATCTATCTATCCTATCTATCTACTCTAATCTATCTATCTATCTATCTATATCTATCTCTATCTATCATCTATCTATCTCCTATCTGTCTGTCATCTATATTATCTGTCATCTACATCTATCATTCTATCCATCTATGTCTGTCGTGTCGTCCATGCTATCTTATGTCTCTGTCACTCTGATATTTATCTATTCGGTGTCAATCTCTGACTATCTAATCTATCTATCTATACTATCTATCTACTATCTACTCTATCTATGTGCTCTCCACAATCTATCTATCCGTCTTCCATCCTATCCATCATTCTATCTATTCTACTCATTTCTCTTTCTCATCACTCTCTCTCTTCCTCTCTCTCTCTCTCTCTTCTCTCTTCTCTCTTCTATCTCTCTCTCTCTCTCTTCTCTCTCTCCTCTCCTCTCTCTCTCTCTCTCTCTCTCTCTCTCTCTCTCTCCACCCATCCTTGCCTAGAGATTCTTGGATTCAACTCACCTTGACCTCCGGCTTCATTCAGGCCTGCAGAACTCAAACAGGTCTTTAAACACGAGAAGCCTCGTCTTTTTCCATTGCAGTAACCCAATCACTGCTGAAATTACCATAGTGCTGAGAGTTATTTTGGTCATTACATAGATCGTTGTGGTTTTATGGAGGTTATGGATCAGGACATAGCAAATAAAATGCTAAATGCTCTCTGCTAGGGATATTTTGCTCCTTGCTCAGAGACAGAGGCATTTTGTCAAGTATCAGGGCAGTGATCAGATGCCCAGACAACAATTGGCTCTTTTGGAGGCAGAGACAATGGACAGTAAAGAAAAGGGATTTTAAGGTGCATTATTAGCTCAAGCAAGCAGATTTGAAAGCATAACATAAAAAGCAGACACACCAAGCAAGATTATGCCTAAATCTTTTACAGTCTGTCAGATGTCAAACTCATAAAATATTCTATGGTCTTTTTAGAGTTGCAACAGAAAGGGAGGGGGAGCAGCATGGCAGCTTGGAAACCAAAAGTGCATTCCATAAATGTTTTCAAAGATAGTAACAAGGTGACTGAAGTTTCTGCAGCACAAAATTCTAACTGGAGAGCCTGATTGATGACTCTGGGCTATGGATGTGTCACATTGGAGAATATGAATTACGATACACCCAGGGGGTGGGGGGAAAACCAAGGTCAAGGGTGACAGTGAATGATGTGCCTCAGAGTCAGCTATACCCAGGCTGTACTGGCTGGATTAATTCCCAATAAATCCTTTTTGAGTTTTGGAAATTTGGTTTGAGACTCATGATTTAAATGGGGGTAACTGCTGGAATCCTGACATCAGGATCTCTTAAAAAACATCAGAGCTAGCTCAAGGATGGCCAATTTCCACCGTTCCCAATGTTGATTTGAGTGCAGAATCTCACAATATGGAACAACAACCTTGCAGTTTTGATCATGCCTGTGTGGCACGTAACTCTGGGATGGAAATTAGAAATCTGAGATTTTCACAACATGAAAAAAAAAAATTGCAGCTACGTGAAGATTTCCCCCCTTATGCAAAGTTAAAAAAAAAAAAAAANGATTTCCCCCCTTATGCAAAGTTAAAAAAAAAAAAAAAAGCAAGCAGGCTAGCTTAGAATGAGTCTAAACTTCTAGCTTTTTCTTAATTTTTAATTTTTTTTCTTTAGCAACTAAGATGATTAAAGGCCTGGAGACTAAAACATATGAAGAACGGTTGCAGGATTTGGGTTTGGTCAGTCTAGAGAAAAGAAGGACTTGTGGGGACATGATAGCAGCGTTACAAGATCTAAGAGGGTTACCAGGAAGAGGGGGTCAACTTATTTTCCAAAGCAGCAGAAGATAAGAAACAATAGTTGGAAACTAACCAAAGAGAAAAGCAACCTGGAAGTAAGGAGAAACTTCTGAACAGGGAGGAGAATTAACCAGTGGAGCAACTTGCCTCCAGAAGTTGTAGGTGTTTCATCGCTGGAGGTTTTTAAGAAGAAACTGGACAGGCATTTGTCTGCAATAGCCTGAAATAGCCTAGAGCAGTGGTCACCAAACAGTGGGCCATGAGAAAATTTTGGTGGTCTGCAGAGAAATGTCCCCCCAAAGCAACTAATTCAGGCTGCGCAGGAACACAAGGCTGCACTGCCCGCATGGCCTGCGCAGGAACACAAGGCTTGTGTCATTTGCATTGCGAACAACATGGGGTAGTGAGGGTAGGGGGGAAAGGGCGGAGGGGGGGAACTTGCCCCACTCACCCCACACGCCTGGCCTGGCCACTGGGCTGCTTCTTTCCACTTCTTTCTTCTGCTTTTGGCTGCACGCAAGGAAAGCAGCAAAAGTCTTTCTTTCTCTCCCCCAAACTCCATCAGAAATGAGTCTTTGGGACCCTGCAAGGCCTCCTGCTCCAAGAGGCTGCGCCGGCAAAGACTCATTTCTGGTGGAGTTTGGGGGAGAGAAAGGAAGACTTCTGCTTCTGCTGCTTTCCTTGCATGAAGCCAAAAGTCTCTCTCTCTCTCTCTCCCTGAGAACGGAGCTGGAGACAGTATCCTGCGATCCCAAATAAAGAATGATAAATCGGTAGGAAAACGGGATGGGGGATTTTCCTGCAGACTTTTTTTGGGGATTTTCCCAGGGTCTCTGGGCCGCGGGATTCAAAATTATAAGTTTGGTGGCCCCTGAGGTCCAAAAGGTTGGCAACCCCTGGCATAGAGTATCTCCTGCTTGAGCAGGGGGTTGGACTAGAAGACCTCCAAGGTCCCTTCCAATTCTATTCTGATTGATTGATATTGAAGTGTCATCATCAAGCCAATGTTTGCTGTTTGCTTCTGATATGATATGCTGCTGGAAATCATTTATTTGGAACTAAGCCTTGTTATTGGCCTCTGCTTATATTATTACTCTATACTGTCAGAAATTAGTTGTTGGGAATTAATTCCAGCTTAGTAAATTGTAGCCTTGATACTGGTTACTATTAGTAGAAAGTTTGTTCTCTTGATTCTTTGTCTCGCTTTTCTGTTCTTGGCTGCGAAGCTATCCTTGAAAATATAGAAGAAACTGTAACCCAGGAATATCAGGCCCCAAAGATAAAGGAACCCAAGAATAGGGAGTTTCCTGCCTCATAGATTCTGAATCCTGCAAGCATTCTGTTGAATAAACAACTTGGCCAGGGAGGGAAACCTCCCCTGAAGAAGGCTATGTGAATGCTCCATAGATAAGGTAGGCAGAGACAGGGACCTGAACAAAGAACACATTATCACATTGGTGATGCACTTTTCTCTCTGACTGGGTAAACTTTATTTCTAACCGGTAAACTGTGTATCATACTCTGAGTCACTCTTGCAGGGGGTGTGGCCATTCCTTACATGCATTTTGTCTGTATGTTTTGGATATTTATCTGTTTGTTTGTTTGTCAAACATGTACAAGATAACAAGAGAAGAGCAACCAGGATGATGAGGGGACTGGAGACTAAAACATATGAAGAACAATTGCAGGAACTGAGCCTGGCTGGTCTAGTGAAGAGAAGGACCAGGGGAGACAGGAGAGCATCTTCCAATATTTGAGGGGCTGCCACAGAGAGGAGGAGGAAGGGAGTCAAGCTATTTTCCAAAGCACCTGAAGGCCAGACAAGGAACAATGAATGGAAACTGATCAAGGAGATATTCAACCTGGAAATAGGGAGAGATTTTTCTGACAATGAAAACAACCGATGGAACCGAAATGGCCTTCGGAAGTTGTGGGAACTTTATCACTGAAAGCTTTCAAAAAGAGACTGGATTGTCAGAAATGGTGTATGGTCTCCTGCTTGGCAGGGGGTTGGACTACATGAACTACAAGGTCCCTTCCAACTCTGTTAATCTGTTAAATTAGGGACTGGAGGCTAAAACATACGATGAATGGTTACAGGAACTGGGCATGTCTAGTCTGGTGAAGAGAAGGACCAGGAGAGACAGGAAACCATCTTCTTCCAATCTTTGAGGGGCTGCCACAGAGAAGAAGAAAGGATGAAGCTGTTTTCCAAAGCACCTGAAGGCCAGACAAGGAATAATGGATGGAAACTGAACAAGCAGAGATTCAACCTGGAAATAAGGAGAAATTTTCTGACAGTGAGAACAATAAATCAGTGTAATGGATTGCCTCCAGAAGTTGTGGGAACTTCATCACTGGAGGCTTTCAAGAAGAGATTGGACTGCTATCTGTCAGAAATGCTGTAGGGTCTCCTGCTTGGGTAGGGGTTTGGACTAGATGACTTACAAGGTCCCTTTCAACTCTGTTAATCTGTAATCTATAAATAAGGTTAATAACTCTTAAAGCCTTTTTGGCAATGCTGTTACAGTGACCTCTGGGGCTTAGATTGTTTAATATGGATTCTCCTAGGTCCTTGACAAAGTGAGGGTCATCTACTATGAGATTGTTTCCTCCTAACTTGTATATGGTGTTCTGATTTATTTATTTTTTTGCCCATGTGTAGGACAGAGCATTTGTTAATTGAAATTTGGAGTTGCCAATTGCATGACCATTCTGACCCATTGACAAGGTCGCTTTGTCGGTGGTGTTAAATAATTTTAGGTCATCAGCAAAGAGGACACAGATGCTTTTAATGTTGTCACAAAGCTCACTGATGTGAAGCAGAAAGAGGGTGGGTCCTAAGACACTGTCTTGGGGATATAGTTTGGTCACCCAGTGTCATGCTCCTGTTGGAATTTGATTCCGAGGGGGAGGTCGAACAGCTGACAGGGAGTGGGAGTGTGGCTCCGGTGACTGTGGAGGAAACTGGGGAAGGGCACAGTCCGGCTGGGTGTTCAGAGGAAGACCCAGGTCCACCCCCTCTTCATCCTAGGGCATGCAGGGAGGAATGGAGAAGGGAGCAACATGGGTTACAGGGGAGGAAAAGGCCCTGATTCCCTTCATTAGCTGCTGAGAAAACAGGATATGAAGGGTGTTTGCGCAACTCTGTGTGTTTCATTATCTTTTGGAAGTCTGCAATTCCTTATTCTGCCCTGTCTCGTTAATTGCTGCCTTGTGGTTTGTGTTGGTTTTTATTTATAATTTATATGTACTGTGGGGTTGGACTGAATTTCTTCCCTTTAAAAACTGTTCTTGGGAGAGTTTTTTTCTCCAGCTGATGATAACTGGGCATTGAGGGCCAAGTTGGAGGCATTAAAGGGACTTTACCTACTTTTGTGACTGTTGCTTTTGTGCCATGCCCCTTTGGGTCACCATGCCCAGCCTTTTTCTTTGGCCATGAATAAAAGTTGATAGTTTTTGCAA
Source organism: Laticauda laticaudata (assembly GCA_004320025.1). Lineage (NCBI taxonomy): Eukaryota > Metazoa > Chordata > Lepidosauria > Squamata > Elapidae > Laticauda > Laticauda laticaudata. Next base: position 3,665 of record BHFT01029801.1, on the reverse strand, counting down.
GCCTCCTTCTCGGAGTCTCACTCCCTTTGGCATCTCAGTGACTCGGGGAAACGTCTGGGACCTTACAATAAGAAGGAGAAATTAAAATAGATCACTAAACTCTCAGCGATAACAATGATATGTCACATTGCCACTACATATGGAAAGGACAGGCCTTGTCTTGGCCAACAAGAGTCATTTTTCTTGTCTGGTATTCATCAATAAACAGAAATTCAAGGCAAGCCACAAAGGAAGAACAGCATGAAAATGAGCAAAACAACTTAACATGGGAATGTTCATCATCAAGGTCCTTTAACCCTAGACTGACCCAGCCTCATTTCTTATCTTTTATTTGTAATCTTTACAAGGCACTCCAGTGACATCAATTCTGAGTAATGAACCATTTTGCAGAACACTACCTTGGGTTAATAGCCAGCAAGATAAATAATCAAGATAAATGTGACATCATCAGGAACCTAATCAAAAACCAAAACATAAATCCATCACCTCACGTCCATACATGAGCCAGGAATCCAAAGCACAGGATTACATTATTATGCGACACTCGTAAATTGCAGGGTAACCTCACACAAACAGAGAATCTGAACATTCAACAAGGCAGCAAAACAACTCAGAAATTCAGCTCAGAAATGCTGACAACCCATTCTGTCCCCCTCCCCTCTCTCAGATTTGATGGAACATGCAATGGCAGAATTGAAGAGAAGGGATGGAGAATTGCAATGAAGCTGAAAGGAACCTTGGAGGTCATGTAGTCCAACCCCCTGCTCAAGCAAGAGATCTTATGTCATTTGAGACAAATGGATGTCCAACCTCTTCTTTAAAAACCTCCAATGTTGGAGCATTTACAACTTCTGGTGGCAAGCAGCTCCACAGATTAATTGTTCTCCCTATCAGGACATTTCTCCTTAGTTCTAGGTTCCTTCTTTCCTTGATAAGTTTTCATCCTTTGCTTCTTGTCCTGCCTTCAGGTGCTTTGGAGAATAGCTTGATTCCCTCCTTTGGGGCAGCCCCTCAAATATTGGAAAACTGTTATGAGTCCTTCTTTTCATTAAATGAGACATCCCCAATTCCTGCAACTGTTCGTCAATTAACAACCGTTATTTGGCAGATTTCATTTGTTTTAATTTCCAGTCCTTTAATCATCTTTGTTGCTCTTCTCTGCACTCTTGCCAGAATCTCAACGTCTTTTTTGTATTGTGGTGAACATCTTGAACCCAACTTAAAATACCTTCATTAGATGGATATTTATCTCCTCTTCAAGCTCATCCAGTGAAGGGAACCTTCTCAACTCCCCTAAACTTAAAACGATGACTCTTCTCTTGGAAAGGCTATTTTTCAATACAGATAGTCCTTGATTTATGCCACTTGTCACTTAGGGACTGTTCAAAGAAATGACAAAATCCCACAAAGGGTACATATGACTTGGATTCGGAGATGATTTTTGTGGTTAGCCAGCAGCAGGTGCGGATGGCTGAGGAGAGTCAGGACTCAGGTGAGGGACCAGGACCATTAGGGAGTGGACTGCTGCCTTCAGAGATTGTGGGGGCTGGCAGCAGTGATGAAGAGGTTCCTGAGGAACCTGTGCCGAGTGCGCATGCGTGCAGGCCTACTCGCAGGAAAGAGCAGCTGCAGCAGCACGGGCAACTCGGGAATAAGGCTGCAAGGTAATGGCTCCTCCTTCAAGAAGATAAAAGCCAGCTGTGAACAGACGTACTTTGCAGAAGGCAAAGACGTTTTGAAACTCCAGCCTCGTGGACATTCCAGTATCCTGAGTTTGTATTTGAAGATTCTTATTTTGCAAATTATTTCTTTAGTCTGTTATCTTTTAACAAGTCTCGCATAGTTTGGCAAGGCTTGTGCTTATCACAGCTAATTATTTTGTAAAAGCATTACAAGCTTTCTGTTCTATTTGGATTATGTTTGAGTTGTTGGAAAAGGGCGTGGGTCAGAACAAGGATAACAATAACAATATCTAGCAAACGGTATCAACCATCAGTGCCTATCAACGATATTTGTGATATATTTTTCAATGTCCAGTTGACTGAGTTTCATGTTTAATGAATAAGAAGAAGAAGAACAAAAACAACAACAAAATACAAAGACCTACAAATAGAAATAGAACGACTGTGGCAAAGGCAAGCAAGGGTAGTACCAATAGTAATAGGCGCCTTGGGTACAGTCCCAAACAGCTGGAGCACCACATGAACACCATTTTGGCATTGACAAATTTGCCGTCAGTGAATTGCAGAAGGCAGCTGCACTTGGAACAGCTTCCATCCTTCGGCAATCTCTGTAATACCATTCAACATCCAGATTTGCCTATCCCAGGTCCTTGATAAGGACTTGTAGACAAAAATGCCAAACCCAGTCTGAACATTTGTCTGACTGTGATGATCAATAATAATACAATTATCAGAAGGGACCTTTGAGGTCTTCTAGTCCAATCCGCTACTCAAGCAGATGTTCCAACAGCTCTTTCCCCCCCATCCAGGCATGAGATTGCATTTTGGGAGCTCGTCAAATGGCCTGCATTTATGGCTATTTGCGGGGTGCCATGGACACATGAATGCAATTTATGGATGCATTAATTTTCTCCTTTTAAGCAAACTCTAGAGCCGTGATGGTGAACCTATAGCACGCGCGCCACAGGTGGCACACAGAGCCGATTTGTGTGGGCACATAAGCCCCAGGAAAACTTACCTCACTGTGCATGCGCACGCCCCCCAATTGATTTTCAGGCCTTTTTCGGCCTACCAGAGGCTTGAGGGAAGCTTCTGCAGGCTGAAAAATAGGACCGTTTTGCCACTTCTTATATTTCTGGAGATATGGGAAGTGATGAAACGGGCCCATTTTTCAGCCTGAAAAGTCTTCAGAGACTTCCCTCAAGCCTCTGGCAGGCCAAAAAAGTCCTGAAAATCAGCTGGAGGGTGAAGTGCAAGTAAGGGGGTGGCAGCGGGGGGAAACTGCATGTGCAGGGGGCGTGGGGGGACCATGTGCATTGCCTTCTGGGTGCTGGCTTGCGAGGATGAGCGCGCAAGTGCATGCACAATTTTTGGCACAGGAGCCCAAAAAGGTTAGCCACCACTGCTCTGAGAGGAAGGGATGGGATTCTACCAGTTCGGACCAGTTCTATAGAACTGGTTGTTACAATTCTGCACAGTTCGGCGAACTGGCAAATTGCACCACTGACTGGCTCCTCCCCTCCCCACCTGCCCCACTCAGGAGGCTTTCCTGGGGCCCAGTCAAGAGTGGTATTCAGGGGGTTGGGGAAGGGAGAAGTGGCCTGAAAGCAGAGCTGAACCTTCCTTAGGATTGAAGCTTCTATTTTTCAGTGCAGACTCAGAAAGCAGATTGCAGAAAGATAGATCTCTGAGTAAATCTGTGATGCTGCAAGCAGCTCAATTTGCCTACCTGCTTTGCCCGATTTTGGGTAAAAGTTGCTCTTTTTTTAAAATAAAAAATCAATCTTCACATATATATTTACAATATTTACATACAAGCCACACCCAACAGTCACATGACCACCAAGCTACACCCACAAATTAGGCCACACCCACAGAACTGTTTGTTAAGAAATTTGAATACCACCCTTAAGGCCCTGTCACACTGGCCGATGGATGCAAAACGTTTGTAAAAAGGACACAGCGGACAAGAAAAATGTTCCA
>BHFT01029800.1:0-19568 GCA_004320025.1 Laticauda laticaudata | reverse complement strand
CTCCAGAGGTACTCGTTCTCCCTCAGCCATTCCAGCATCTCATCCTCATGCTCCTCGGAAACGGTGTACTGTTTCCTTTCTCTCGTCTCCTTGCCTTGCCTCTTCCTCCCTCTGGCAGAGGCTTCAGCAGGGCCCTCAGGGGCTTCAGCATCAGGGCCTTCTGGAGATTGTTCAGGGCCTTCAGGGGGCTTGAACAGCAGGGCCTTCAGGGGCTTGAGCAGCAGGGCCTTCAGCAGCAGGGCTTTGAGGGGCTTGAGGGGCCTGGTCCACCACAGCAGCAGCAGCAGCTTCAGAGTCATTGCCAGGGGGTGGGATTCTGGTTCTGGCCTTCTTCACCTTGCCAGGGCTTGAACGAGAAGGCACGGACTTCCTCTTCTTGCCTGACTGATGACCTATGGTGTTCCTGCAAGATGTATCTGGCACCACATCTTTCCCCTTTATGCTGACTGCATGCATGCTGCATCCTTTTATATCTGCGGAGCTGGCGCAATTCATACTCCCCGCATGTGCAGTGAATGCTTTGAATCCGATATACATCCGCGCAGAATCCTCTTTGTTTCCTATAGGTGTCCATGATGCATCCGCTTCATCCGTTATGCTTCTGCCCCTTCCGCTATGCGTCTGCTTCGAAATTCTCCCCCGGAACACCTTTGGAGGTGTCATCTGCTTCCATCCGCGTTCATCCGCTAGGCTTCCTATGAACATCCGTTTAACATCCCCACTACATACTACCGTTCTTTTCCATTCTTTTCCATTCTGTTTATGCAAGTTTTCATCACTTTTTAGAGTGGATGACAATGGATGGAGCCACCCCCGAAATTCTGCTCATCTGCTGTGTCCTTTATGCATTCGTTTTGCGTCCATAGGCCAGTGGGACCGGGCCTTTAATTGTTTACTGGAAGTAAAACCTACATTTTACTGCTCAGTGTATCTTTGTGCTGGTCGTGTGTTATTCAATACCACTCTCATTACGTCTCCTTGTGTGCACTCATTCTCTTAACGGGGAATTACCTCAACAGAACTGCTGGTAATTACTAGTGGAGTATCTTTAGTGAGGAAAACATTGGATAACATTACAAGAAAACTTGTGCATGGCTGAAGAATTTGCTTCACTGTTTTGGGGAACTTTTGACGGCTGAAGCTCCCAAATTTCNTTTGTACTCTCTATCAACCCTGCCATATTCACTTTGCTGCAGTGGCTTCAATCCTTCCCAACTGCCCCCCTTTCACCATAATTATTTAAAGCTTCTTCAGGTGGGGTAAAGATTGCTGAGCACAGGATTACAGTGGGGGTCACCTCATAGATTTATTGAATTAAACATTATACAAGAGCCATTATACAAGTGCAATTCTGATTACAAAAATTGAGAGGGATTTTTGCATCACATTGAAGAGTGTTATGCTTTTATTTGAATTTTCTATCCCAAGTTAATGTTCAGATTAATGTTATAATTTGAGTTCTTCTCGAGACAGCACAACTTCCCTCTTCATTTTTGTTGTTAATCATCTTTCTGATGATGATATAGGGAATTCCAGCTATTTTAAGAGCTTGCTATTTTATTGAGAAAAGCACAAAAAGTGCACTACACCAGGACAGTACAAATACTAGAAGACATATTTCTGAAAGGGGTCCCAAAATTTAAAGGAAAGAGAACAATTAACTGTGTGTTTCCCCTCCAGCTGAAACTTTCGTATTCTGTAGATGAAAATTCACTGTATTAAATCCTAGGACAGGAGACTTTGCAATGATTCCCAAGGGCAAATTCCCACCAATAATGATATCACCAGGCCTGTAGTAGCTTTCATCTAAGTGGATATAATCTCTGAATACACAAATGGTTTGCAGTCTCTTTGCTATAGTTGGAGCCATTTCATTAATCCTGATCAGGATTGTTGTTGCCCTTAGGGTAACTGGGAGGTGAATCATGGCTGTGTGTTTGTGGATGTCTGGGTGGATGTGGCCAGGGTGAGCATGGCCAGCTCAATGTCTGTCATGTTGGGGGAGGGGCAAGGCTGATGCACCAGAGGAACCTCACTGAACCTTTCAGGCCATATGGGGGGGGGGCAGATTCCACAGCCCAGCCCCACTTCCCTGAGGGGATGCCTGGGCCCACTTGCCTCCTGTTCCAGGTTGCTGAAGGTGGGGTCACTCTGGGCTTCCTGTGTTGGGGGGAGGGTTGAGGGACAGTGGGTCTCCAGATGGAGGGGCTGCTACTGCTGGTGCCACTGCTTGAAGTTGAGGCTGGGTTGAGAAGGGGTTGGCCTGGCTGTGGGTCCTGAGGTAGGCTCGTGTAGGGCATGTGGGTCAGTTTTGGGGGTGGCATGAGATTAGGCCTGCAAAGTTGCCTCACAGTCACCTGCCCCGTCCCAGCTGCAATGGCCACAGACAAGCAAAAGCAAATGCTGGGACAGAGTGGGGGGGGGTTAGTAGGTGGCCACCTCTTGCATTCAGAGGCCTGATCACCTGCCTCCCCCCAGTGCCTCTATCTCTGCCTGCTGCTTGGAAGGCCAGCCTTGCAGTCCCAGTGCTTGGACCCACCTGCACAGCATAGACTGTGGAGCCCCAGTGATCTTCAGTTGAGTGCGGCTACTGCCAGACACTATTGGCCTCCATGCACTCTCCACCCCTATGCATGCACCTCCCATGCCTGGTGTTGAGGTAACTCCCCGTTAGGAGAATGAGCGCATACAGGGAGACGTATAGAGAGTAGTGTTGGAATAATCCACACAGAGCACACAGATACACTGTACTGTAAGTGTAGGTTTTTGCTTCCAGAAAGGTTTAAGCAAAGTCCAAACACAGTCCAAAGTCATTCAGATGTAAATCAGTCAGTCTTGCAATCCAGGGATAATCCAAATATCAAATTCCAGTGTCAAAAACAGTTCAGAATCAGACTTACATTAAATCCAGTAAATATCAGTCGATTAAAAAAAATAGAGCAACAGCAATATTTTCCAACAGAAGGAAACAAAGATACACTCACACTCTCTTCTGAGACTCAGACTAAAACAAACCAGGTTTCTGGATCCATCTTATGGCCGTTTGAGAAACCACACCCAATTGAATGCTCTTGCATTCCCTTAAACAGACAGTATTAAAATGTCTATCCTGGTTTATATATTTCAAACCCAAATACCTGTTAGGTGACTTATATTCCAAACACCTGGCAATTGATTTCTCTCTGGGAAACTCTGAACCTCACATTGATGAGGGAGCACTGCAGATCTTGTTGTGTGTGTGGGATTTAAATCCTACTATTTCCAAAATAATTGAGTACTTGTAGGGAAACTTTATGAAGCCTCAAACAGCTGTATATGTACAAAAACACTGGTGTTGAACCCAATCCTTTAAAACGGCACCCTGAAAAATAAACTACATAAAAAGGAAACAAATAAGAAAATCCCTCCTTTAAATAACAAAATAATAATAAAATGAACTTTTTTCCATTTAACATTTTTTATTAGTTAATAAGATAAAACACAAAAGTAAAAGGAAGGCTCAGTAGAAGGGGGGAAGGAGGAGATAAAAGTGAGGGGAATTAAAGGAAAAGAAAAGAAGAAATATTGATTTCCAACTCTCCTTATTTTTCTCTACTCTCTCAACAATTACTGTTGCAGTAAAAAAAAAAAGCATTAACATAAACCACAACTTTTGTTTTTCCATCAATATTATAAACTAGCCATTTCTAAAAACATCAGTCTCATTGTTAAACCCAAAGTCAAGTTTCATTCTTTTCCACTTCAAGTACAAAGTTCACCAGAGTCTCCATGTGGAAACAAAGTAGTCTATTCTTTCTTACCAAAATGCTCCATTTTGAAGTTTGTCAACTTCATCAGCTTCTGTAGCCATTATTTAAGATAGTGGGGATCAAGAATGTCCTTCCATTTTTGTGTTGTATAATAATCTTGCTGTTGTCAACATATATACATCCAAGTTCCAATTTTTCTCTGAGTTTTTTTTCCATTAAACCCAAAAGAAAAGTTTCTGGTTTCATTTTTATTTTGTTTTAAGAATTTTCTGTATTATATATGAATCTTCACTCCAAAATTTTTTTTTATCACATGTCAACTCACAATAATTGCACCTGGTCAGCATTCTTTTCTCCAACCTCAGCAAGGAGATATAGAAGAGAGGCAGCCCACAAACAAGCTGAATTACAGTTTTTATCGTGGGCTGTCAGAATCCTGAATGAAAAATAACTCTTACAACAACCGTATGATTGACTGTGGTTCTGGCACAATGTGCAATAAGTCGACATGGTGCAACAGGATTGTGTGTTGGTTGGCAGGATTCACTGGTTTAGGGCCTTTGTGTCTTCACTGGAGTGGTATTGTGTTGGGGGTTGAAACGATGGAGGCTCAGCCAATCTCATAGTACACATGTTGTACTTCTGACAATAAAGGTTTGAATTGGATTGAATTGATGTCCACCATCAATGGTAAAAGTTGCCTCTTTCTTTGACACTTCCAACATTCATTTGAATACTATATATTCTAGATTATTTATCTGGTGTTAAATGCAAGCGATACATCTTCTTATAAAAAATTTTTAAATTATAGTTTAGCATAAATTTTAAACCTTTCATCCACATGTTTTTCCATTGTTCAAGCATCACATTATATCCAAAATTCCTTGCCCACTGATCATACAATGTTTTACATGTTTCACTTTCCAAATCAATTTCAATAGCATTTTTATAAATATCAGTAATAATATGCTCATCACTAAATGATTTGATTTTTAGCAAAAAAACCAACAGCTCTTTTTTATCCATTTAAAATTGTTCTTTCAGTTTTTCATAAAAAAAGCAAAAGTAAACATAACTTCTAATTCAAGTTTTTCCTCAACTTCATATAGGTTCACCCAGAGTTGAAAGATATATATTAGTTACCATACATCAAATCAATCTGGCTTTCGCCACCATTTCTTTCTTTTTAAAAAAGCTTCTTGATGGGACATCAAAAGAGAGCAACTTTGTATAGAACCTTTTTTTATATTTATTAACCCCAACTCTTAGTACGGAACACCTAGCAAAGTGATTATTAAAATAACACTGATTTTAAAACACACAAAAATAACTTTGCCATCCCAAACCTTAAATCGTGGCCCTTAATACAAGGAGCCTCTTATTTGGAGTTTCACCCACTCTTCTAACCAGGCGAGACAGCATGCCCTCAAAATACAATTTCAGTCTGGTAAATAAAACCCTCCTTTTTCCTTAGCTCCTCGTGGTAGTTGTATCTAGTTCGGGTTTTTTCATTTGCGCATATAAACTTAGAAATATCTGAATAAAAACACATATTTAACAACTGGTTTTTCTTCCAATACAGGGCATTGGACCTCACTAAGGTGACTTTGAAAACATGAAAAAACAAAAGACTGATCCACAGAATATTATAAGCAGTGCAGAATTCTTGATAAGGAATATTTTATGGACCAAATTCCTCTTTCACATCATCATTTATTAAAATCTTGCACATCTAAAACATGCAACAAAGACAAATAATAAAATGACAACTCTTAGCATTAAATTAGAAAATTCTTGTTCCTTACTAGTATGTTCTCTACAATTCAGATCAGGCCTCAGCAGAATAATGTAGCATTTGGGAAAAAAATACAAGCCAAGAGAGCAGCTCCAGAGGCCCAAAATGGAGAAAGACTCCACAGCCACCATGGACTTCCCTTTAGTGCTCAGTGGTGTGGGAGGAAGGAGATCAACACTGCAAAGACCAAGCATGCTAAAAGTAATGAAACTTGGCTTCATTAAAACTATCAGGCAATTTCCTAGCCAGGAAGGCCATTGTGAAACTGACAAAGGCAAAATTCCTAGGTAAGAGAGGACACCATAAAACATTACAGCTGAGCCTGCTTACATTCCAAGATGATCTCTCCAAAGAAGAATGAAAGTCCAAGTAAAGAAATGGGGAGAGGTTCCCAGCCAGGTGGCACAAAGGACTGCTTGGATCCAGGAACAGGCTATGACAATGGATTGGTCAGTGGTTCCAAGAATTTCCTTGTCTTGTTCCCTGGCTGGTGCCATGAGGCCAGAACCACCATGACAGTCTTTGCCAACACGAGGAAACCGCAAGGGAAAAGAGAATGGCAAAGGCAGATTGTTGGAAAGGACAAGTGAATCTTCCTTGGTTGACCAATGAGAGGAAGAGCAGAGGAACAGTAGGAGAAGGAGACCAAGAGATGTAGGTGAGATCTCGGTTGTTGCCTTGACAATTGGTGTGTCATGGTATTTATAGAAAATCACCAGGAACTGCAGAAGTGATCACAGAGAGGAAAGACAAGAGAAACTAAAATAATATCCCAGGGTGTCTTGATAAGCAAGGAAGTGCATTCTGCTTGCATACATTGGTCTTGTCCTTGTTGGGAAATTGGTCTTCTGGGCAGGGGTCACAGTCAGCTGCATCTGAAATGAAAAGTCTTGTCTGAAGGATTTCTTGGCAAGACCATGCAATATTTCCCTCTCACAAAGATACAAAGTGGTCTTTCTGTGTTGACCTACCCACAAGGGGAATAATGAAATAACCCACTGTACATTTATGGTTCATCAAAAAAGAGCGAAATCATCCTTCCATTTTATGATGACTCTGGGGATAATTTAGCCAGAGACAAGGATTATATCCATTCCAGCTATCTTTCACTCTACACTTCCATGAATAATGTTGCCATTCAGTCTGAGATTCTTCTGTTTTTTGCCCATCTTATAATGGAACACAACACAGAACTGATAGATCTGTTATCCAAAACATTGCGGTTTTTGTGGGTCATTAATCCCTCCCTTAACCTCTCTGCTTTGTACCTCAAATCTGTTATTTCAGATGGTTTTTTGCTCTCTGCTGCTCTGTCATATTGACATACGATCAATGGATGCCTTCTTTCTCTGTCAAGTCTATTTCCTGAGAGGTTGATAGTGCTGATGAAAGAAGTATATTCTGAGTAATAAAAATTAAAGCTTAGACTGCTCATCCTACATCCTTACGAAAAAATAGAAGGCTGTTTTTGCAATTGGATGTTAGAGTAGCAGTGGAAGTCAAAGTGGGACATTCATAAATTCTGCCCTAAAGTAATCCTGAATGGAAGTTCTGAGGATGGGGAAAGATGGACTTTGTGATCAGGGCAGTTTAGATAGGTAAACTGAAAGGTTTTGCTGAAAAATATAATTTTAGGTCAATCTCATAAAAAATGACAATCACAAAAAACAACTTAATGAATGTCTTCTTTGATCCTGGAAGATTTACATTTGAAGTCTTGTCTACCTGTCTTGTTAGAAATGCTCTTTTCTGGACAAGCACCACACTGGTAGCAGCAAACCTGCTCTCCTTCTGGAACTCTTCTCCACTCTCCTGCATGGCACCTCTTCATGCCACACCCGGCAAAGGGCACCTTCTGAAAGAGAAAAGAGAAATACTTGAAATGACCTAAGATACATTCATTATTTACCCCGTTCATATTCCTTTCCTTATTCCTACTTCTACATTTAGAATCCATTCTAAAGAAATACACTGCCACTGTCAATCAGAAATAAAGAACTATCCTGAGGTAATCAGGTCTGGGACATTTCTGACACACCCATGGATGTGGGAGATTGGATTTAGTATCTCAGCCTGCAGAGGAATGATGAGAGCATTTCTAAAAGAAAGAACTATGAGGATATAACGGAGTGGAAATGGTCCATGGAAACCACCGCTGCTTCCTGTAATTGCATCCTGCATTTCAAGCAAATGATGTTCCCAAATCTACCCCTCTGTGGAATGACACGAATCAGACGTCAAATTTTTCACATGCAAAGCAGATTCTTCATCAAATGACTGCCATGATTTCTGGCTTAACTTATTATTTTTCAAGTTAGAAAGATCATGTGCATCTCAGGAAGATGAATCTTTCCCTGGACTTTCAGTACTTCCTTGCAGCTTACCTTTGTGGCCCAGATGATTCCATCAGAGTTAATGGTGAAATCCTGGCCTTGGGGAGCCTCAGGATTTACTTCATGGGGACAAAAGATCGATTGGGGAAGATCGATGGGGACAAAAGATCGATTTTTGTCCCCCAACCTTCATGGGGACAAAAGATCGATTGGGGAGGAGAACCCAGTTGAAAAGGTCATAATGAGTAGATCCCAGTCCATCTTCTGAGAAGGAGACTTTATCTCCAGCACTGTTGTTGAACTGCACGTTCCTCAAATAGGGAAGAATCTGAAAGAAAGGAGACCTTCAGAAATTGGAGTATTTGGGCTAGAGCTACAAATGAGACATCATAGCTTCTACCATCACATGATGACCATCTTGAGAAGTTGAGTTTATATTTGAGAAGCTAGTTCCACCTCTTGGTAGTTTTCTGAGGATTCAGGCATATTTAATTTTGAAACTAAAAGTTTCCCCTTTCTCAGTGGGCCTGCTTTCAACTCCAATTTGATGTAAACACAAGTTTGGCCCAAGTTTTTGTTAACTGATAAATGAATTTTCGAAATGAATAAATAATTTCTATCAGAACCATGGAAAATTCCAATGGTTTTCTCTAGCTCATCGATAAAATCTGCAGAATGCAGGAACCAGGTTTGATGAACTGGGCCATGTGGAAGGAAGCATCTGACCTGCTTGGTCACTTCAGTATTCTGAGATGTCCAACATTTCAGCCTTTGATGCAGGAAATTCTGATGCAGGAACCCATTAGGAACACTTTAAATCTTGCTCTATGCTAGAATTGATATAGAAACAGAATCACAGTGTTGGAAGGGACATTGGCGGTCTTCTAGGCCAACCTCCTGCTCAAGAAACAGACCCTCTACAGTTTTAGACAACTGGCTATCCTGTCTATTTATTTTATTTTATTATGTTTTTGGGGAAAAAAACATTTATTTTACATACATTTAAAACAGACAAATCAACATACATGTGTATACATTTTATTGCATATATTGAACAATGGTTAAAATTTCTTTATCTTTATCCTTGACGTGAACTGCCTTGTTATAATAAGTCCTTCATTCTTGTAATGTTTAAATTTCTCTGTGTAGTTTGTAATTAAATGCACGTCTCCCATCTTTTTCATAACTTATCCACATGTCAAATATTATATTTTCTTCAACCACTCACACCATATGTTCTATGTTTCATAATAATCACTGTCTTGTTTGCTTTTTTAACTGTTTGCTTAGGCTATCCATCTNGAAGGTCTCCTGATACGAAGTGCCCCACCAACGCCAAAGTCAATGCAGGCAGCACCATATCCGGGTATGCAACAAAAGTACTTCCTAACGGCAAGCCCCCCCTGCCATTCCCCCCCATTTTGCATGTTTCATATAGGCCTTAATTTGGGGGGAGGGGCTTAATTTGATTTTATGCCAATAAAACATGCTGGGCTTTCCTTTTGGTGGAGGCCATATTGTTGGAGAAACACGGTATCATACTTAGCAAAAAGGTATCAGGTTCAAATTTTAAATTTTGTTTTGTTTTGTTATATTTAAAATCCAATTTCTAATATTTCTCCAAAATTTCTGACACATGGGCAAGTCCACCACATGTGAAAATGCGTTCCTTGTACGTAGTTACATTTCCAACAATTGGGTGGTAGGTTGGGAAACATCTTAGCCAGTCTCACAGGAGGTAGGTGCCAGCGATGAACCATTTTATATAAGTTTTCTTTGTATGTGACTGACATGGTTAATTTGTAATTTATTTGCCAAATGTGTTCTCACTTATCTAATTCAATACTATGACCCACGTTTTTTGCCCAAATTATCATAGATTCTGTAATTGTTTCTTCTTTTAATTTGTAGTCCTGGCAACATATATTTCTATATATTTCTATATATATTTCGAAGTGTCCACATCTTAATGAGATTGGGAAATCTATCAAATTTCTTTTTACTTCTGGCTGCATTTAGAGATTTATAGGGAAGTACATTGGATGAGTTAATGATGCTGTTCATAAGACTGATGTCTTATTTTGCTCCATTGAAATTTTTGCATTTTATTTTCTTCAGTCATCAAGTGAAGACATGCTTAAATGGTCTGTTATGACTTTGAAGACATTGCAAACATTTCTAGTGTCATATGTGTCAATTGATGAGTGTTTTATCTGAATTGGAGCATAATTTTTTCAGTTCACAATTAGCATAAGAATAATAGCAGTCCATTGAAAAACAGATTTTCAGTCTATTGCTTAAAAAACTGAATGAAAATTGGTTTTATTTACAATGTAATTTTTAGAAATGCTGGAATCACACAATGGAAAAAATGGTTTTAGTTTTCAGGTGTTGCAAATAAGTACTTTTCATAAGTGTCCACTGGGGAAGCAAAGGAACAAATGATAAAAGGTGTGTTGCAATGCAAACCACATGACTTTCCAATTTGTCTCTGGTGCCGGGATGCAAATATGACAGGATGAGATTTATCACGATGCACATTTTGATATGTCAACATTGTTGCAGTAAGTATAAACTCTGCTATTAGTTGAACTGTATTGCATAACTAGATTTCCAATTGTAGAAGAGGATGATTTATTTCATATAACCTGGGGAAATCTCTCAGAAAGTGTGTAATTTAGATTTCAAAAATTCCTTCTTTAATTCTGGAGTTGATGAATAGGATCACTACAAACAGCAGTGGTACAAGAAAGAGAGAGAGAGAGAAAGAAAGAAAGAAAGGAAGGAAGGAAGGAGGGAGGGAGGAAGAAGGAAGAAAGAAAGAAAGAAAGAAAGAAAGAAAGAAAGAAAGAAAGAAAGAAAGAAAGAAAGAAAGAAAGAAAGAAAGTGGAAGGAAGGAAGGAAAGAAGGGAGGGAGGGAGATAAGCAGAATGAGCATGAGAGTGGGGTTAAACATGTTATCAGTTCAGAATCACTGTGCAGCCAAAAGAGACCCAAGTCTACCCCCCTCCCCATGAATTCTGTTGATCTTTATCTAGTGCCAATGGGAGATCAGATTTCTGTATGTAGCTAGCATGTAATAAACTTTTAGTGCTTTGAACAATGCTTGTTCCTGGTTACTTCAGCCTGACAGCAAGCAAGCAGCTATCTGTTTTTCATTTTTTCAAGATAGTGATTCAGATGTCCTGGCCTGTAGGGAAATGGGGTTAGGGAGTTCACAAGTGACAAAACACATGTTATGATGCAAACCAAATGACATAAATACTTGCATTTGACATCAAAACACTAGTCATAAAAGGCTGTGGTTCGCATTGAGACATTGCATGTCTAATCATTTTTGATTCATTAGTGTTTGAATCTGGCATCTTTGTGTTGACTCAGATCTGCTTATAGCTTTTAAAAATAAAGAATTTGAAATTATCTCCAGATTCAAGCTGTCTGCTCTTATAATTAATAAAAGGAATAATACTGAGGAATAATCCAGTGACTGCCTCTTCCATCATCACACTCCTAATTTTAGAATTCTATCATGGTAATTGTATATCTTTGTAGAAGTGTGGTGTTTTCAGAAGAATCTACTTTGTAAGGGAAAGCCATCTTGTTCTAATATGAAACATAAATGCTGAATGGAATGCATCCTCTAATATAGCTACAGTCTAAATCATATAATGTAAAACTAAGAATCCATGTGTTACTGTTACTATGCAACTTTTTGTATAAACTTAACAATCACCAAGGTTATAAGTTAAAGATTGTCAAAACCACATTGTTATTGTAGAGACAGGAGGAACAAACATATAATTTTGCATGATTGTTTAAGAATAAAGAAAAACATTACTCTTTACAAATCAAAAGATGGTTTAGAAGTATATGGGTTTTATTAATTATTAATTTGGAACAATCATAGATGTTTACCACACAATACATAAGCTGAATAGTCTTCTTGGGTGTCCTTTTAGGCAGAACACCTTGACATATGTCAATAAATTGCAATAAATCTCCTTCACCCTGTTGTCTAGTTTTCTTTTAATTTTCACATTATGGAAATGTTGAGGAAGATCATGATTATAAAGGAGAGACCGAGGGATGAAGGTAAAAATGAACTGGCAAAAAAAAAAAAAACTTTCTGTCAACAACTTACCATTCTAAAGTTCTATATGTCTGCCAGTCTATTTTCAGGCAAGTCCTTGGCTAATATATATAAAAAATCAGTTTTAATACTTCAAAGATGAACTCAGATTTTTCCTAGTAGGCTATTGTAAGGAAGAATGAAAGGGTAAATAAAAATGATGAAGAAAAAAACAATATGGAGAAAAGATGGTATAAAAAGGAATAACAATTAATGGTCAATATTACATGACTAGCTGTGTAACAAGAAGTGACTCTGCATAGCACATCACAAAGATATAAAACATTAAGGCATATTAAAAATAATCATTATTAAAAATTTAAAAAGCATATGACACCACAAGATATTAGATTAGCAAGGGAATCATTTCAACATTTCCCTTGAAATGTTGAACTCAACTAGTCCCTTGAGACCTCCAGGCCTGATGACAAAGTCAAGTGTTGAAAGACATCTAGATGACTTCACTTCAATGGGGAGAATGTTCTATAAGGCAGGTGCTGTGAGAGAAGATATACCTCCTTGGGCCCATCAAGTATAATTCCCTAGCAGATGGTACTTTTCAGCTTACTCTTCTTCCACAACTGATGGGATCTGCATTCAATCCTCACCCCAAATTTATGCCCAAATATGTACAACTAATTCTTGACAGCAAAAGGATAACTCTCCACTACCTTACAGAAACTGTAAAGTTAAATGAACCACAGACAGCTTTCCCAGTTTTAGCTATTTATTGTTGTGGTGGCACAGTGGTTAGAGTGCAATATTGCAGGCTAACTCTACTCACTGCCAAGTGTTCGATCCTGATTGGCTCCAGGTTGATCAGCCTTCCATCCTTTTGAATTTGGGAAAATGAGGACCAGATTTTTGAGGGCAATTTGCTAAGATTTGTAAACTGCTAAGAGATTGCTGTAAATCACTATGAAGCGGTATATAAGTCTAAATGCTATTCCTATTGATTTATTTAGTCCATGGTGATGCTACATTTGCCAGGAGACTACAATACTAATGCAGAGTAGTAGTTTGGTTGTGTTTATTAGCTCTGTTTGGTTCATTCTTGCGGGCTTCCAAAGGTGTGCCACAAGAAGGCAATCTAGCTCTTGCAGCAAAAAGAAATGAGTGGCTTTCCTGCAACATCATGCAAGGTCATCTCCCTCCACAGAAGCCACCTTCCAAAAGGTCATCACAACCGGGAAGGTTTAACACCAGCAGGATTCTAACCATCCACACAAAGAACCATCTCAACTCCCTGTTGAAGTGGTATCTATTTATCTACTTTCATAGAACATACTTTCAAACTACTAGAAGGACAGAATCTCAGTTGAATGACTGGAGTTCACCCTGCTATACAGTTCCAGGACTCAAACCACTGGAGAAAAGACCATCTCTAGCATCATTAAACCACTGAGCTACTACACCTTTTTGTGATTCTTTGATATATCCAGTTGTTACTCAAATTCAAATGTGATTTTGTGTGTCATTAATATGCTCACTAGAGCAGTGCTTGGAATGTGATTTCAAATAGTAGCTGGGTGTATGTGTGTGAGAATTACTTTGGAAAATGGGGAAAAGAGATGCTGCCTAGGGAAAGATCAGATAAAAGGGGAGGAGCTGCAACTGAATAATAGACAGAGAAAGAAGCTTAAGGGCCTGTCACATTGGCCGACGGATGCAAAACATTTGTAAAAAGGACACAGTGGAAGAGAAAATGTTCCATCCGTTGTTATCCGCTCTCAAAAGTGCCCCAAATTTGCATAACCAGAGCGGACAACTACGGAAAGGAACGGACGGGGGGAGGACGTAGCCAGGATGGAAAGCGGATGTTCCACAGAAGCCTAGCGGATGGGAGTGGATGGCACATCCGCAGGGCTTCCGGGGGAGCACAGCGAAGTGGACGCGCAGTGGAAGGAGTGGATGCAGAGCGGAAGCCTAGCGGATGCCTAGCAGATGCAGAGCGTTCACTGCGCATGCAGGGAGGATGCATTGCGTCAGCCCCGCGGATATAAAGGGAAGCAGCTCGCAAGCAGGTCACGCATTCAGAGGGAAAGACCTGCTGCCAGACACAGCTCCAAGCGCAGCCAGCAGCCAGCCCAACAACCATGGGGACAAGAAGAGAAAGCCTGTGGCATCTGCTGCCAGCCCTGGCAAGAGGTAGAGGCCACCCTCCCATCCCCTGGCCCTGACTCTGCTTCTGCTGGGACTTCTGCTGCTGGGGCTGACTCTTCTGGTGCTGGAGCTTCTGCTGTGCTGCTCCTGGTGCTGGGCCTTCTGCTGGTGCTTACTCTGCTGGCACTGCTCCTGGTGCCGTGGCTCTGCTGGGGCTTACTCTGCTGCCGCTGCTCATGTGCAACCATAGTGGGACTGTATGGTCCACCCTCCCAGGTGCCACACTATGGTCCTTTATTATCAATATCAATTTAATCATTGATCCACACATTTCAACATAAACACAGCTCTTTATTAAATTCCTATTCATTGTAGGCCCAAATCGACATACATGGCCCAATCTCATCAGTGTGATGAGACAGGCTGAAGAAAGCATCCATTAAGCATTATCATCCTGTCTGCCACTCCACTGCTCAGCTGTGAGTTGCATCAGTGTTTCAGGAGGTTTGCGCTGCTTCTTCCCTTCATGTGAAGCTCTGTTGGGGCTTGCGCAATCCACAGTGTCTATCAGGTTTCGCCCTTGCCTCCATTCCCCAGGCTCCATGTCCCATTGGCCTTGTTGGAGGTCCACGAGCCTGTTCTGCAAGATGGGGAGCAGGTGCACATGAGATTTGTGCAGGATTCAGCAAGCTTCCACGATGTTCCTCACGGTCTGTGGGTGATGGTGCATGGTGGTGAGAAGTACCTGGAACCTGTTGGCCAGGATGCCAAAGGCATTCTCCACCACCCGCCTTGCCCTGGAAAGCTGTAGTTGAAGATCCTCTCTTCACAGGGTGAGGCATCTGGAGGTGTAGGGCTTCATGAGGTAGGTTCTGAGGGAGAAGGCGTCATCCCGCATGATAAAGTAGGGCACATCTTGTGTGGTCGTTGGGTAGAGTGTCTGGATCTGGGAAGCCCATGTGAGTGCATTCCAGCCCCTCTTGAGATGACTGGCAATTGTATAACCTGGGCATCTGAAGCTGACCTGTTTGCCTGAGCATCGATGTACATGAACTTGTAGTCAGCATCGACCCATGGCGAAGAGGATGATGCTGAAGAAGCCCTTGTAGTTGTGATAAGTGACCCTGACTTGGCTGGAGCTTTGCAGGCCATGTGCTTGCCATCTAGGCTCCAACGGTGTGGGGGGATTCCACTTCTGATCACCACTGCTTTGCACTTTCTTCCAGGCTTCTCAGTGGTGGGGCACTGGAGAGCTCCTCCAGGTATTCTTCGATGATGGCCTGCACCACTTCTCTGACGCACAATGCTGATGATGGTGGTTGGTGGCACTCCAGCTGTCCTGCATGCTCCTGTAGGTGGTCCCTGAGGCCAGGTGTGCAGAGTCAGTGCCACTTTGAGCCCAGGCTCCAGGCTGGCGGAAGTTGGTGCTCTGCTGGGTCAACCTGGGTCTCAGCCCGTCCACAACTTCGTTCAATAATGGCTGGTGGCATCCTCATGAATTCTGGAATTCACGAGGGTCTTCCTTCCTCAGCTCCAACATAAGCTTTTATGCAGTCCGTACTCTGCTCTTCTGGAGATCCATCTTCGGACCCACCAGACATTTCTTGGCTGCTCCTTTTCTTCATGTAGAACAGGTGAAAGAGCCTGTAGATGTTTTCGCACTGTTGTAGAACGATGGTGGCTACAAAAGGAGTGTGTGATGATCATGGTGGAGATGACTGGGATGCTATGGAAGAGCAAGAGCAGATGAAGGCTGAAGAGGTCTGCACAGCAGGGCTGCTGGATGAAAGTGAGATTCCAGGTTGAGTTCCTCCCCTTTTTATAGGCAATATAGGTTTCTGCTCGTGTCCTTTTCGCATCCTCTAGGCATCCTGCCATACATCCTAAATATCCAAGATAGGTCCCTCTGAAACGTTTTTTCCATTGTAATGCTTTATATGTGAGACTGCATCCGCTTCATCCTTTCTCCGTCTGTGCTACTAACGCTTTGTGTCGCGTTCCGCGTCCGGTTTCGCTTCCTCCTGTGTCCGTTTTCCACTGGACCGGATGCGAGTTGCGCGGATGCTAGCGGATGGCCTAGCAGATATAGCAGATGCGTAACGATGACAACGGAGTGTAGAACGGATCGTTCCCCGTATGTGTGCAGATGTCAGCACGGACGTGTTTGGATACATTTTCCGCTCAAAAAGTTTTGTGCAGCTCAAAACTTTTTGAGCGGCGATGATAAGTTCAGTCGACGGATCTGGATGGATACGAGATGATGAAAAACGGACCCAGTGAGTAAAACGGAAGCATCGCGTTAACCAACGGATGACAAGTGTTTCTCTCCGTTTTACATCCTCTTTCCATCCGTTGGTGCTGTGTGACAGGGGCTTTAGAAAGGAATCTGCTCTAACTAATCAGATGGTAAAAACAGACAGTGGGGGATATATACTTTCAGACTTCAAGGTTCTGTTAATGTAGCTTTATAATAAAGTATATTATTTTGTTGTGTTTCCTGCTTAGTCTACTTGAAAGGCTAACATTAAACATGCAATATTTGAAATAGCACCAGCCTGTAACCTATTAAAGCAGCTGCATCTTTTTTTCTGTGATTATATGACTGCTCTTTCCAACTGCCATGTGATCCATAAAAGAAACTGTTGATTTCAATAACCAGAGAAAACAGGCACTATATCCACTATCTAACCACTACCTCCGCATTTTCCATTGTATCTGTTTTAAATGGTCTATATTCACAATAGCTGCAGTATACTTTTCACATTAAATATTTTTTCTATTTTTTTTCTGAAGAAGGAAAAGAAGAAGGCTTTGGGTGCAGGTAGGTTTTGAACGCAAGATTTTGGATGCAAGATCAGTAAATGTCAATGAAAAGGCATTTACTAGAAAGAGCCATAATTTATCTTCATTACAGTTATCTGTTCACCAACAAGGCAGAGTATTATATATTTGAACCAAGACATTGAAGCTGGTAGCCAAGCTTCAATGCAATCAAGAAGATATATGGGGTGAAATAGTAGATAGTGTTTTACCAATTTATCATGATTGTACAACAGCTGCTGAATCATAGTTGTAAGTAGCCAAAGTTTTTCATGATCTAATATTGTCAGCACATTTGTCTTCAGCACCAATATTTTAAGCTGAATGTTGCCACCATTCCAATATACAATGAGTTTGAAGTGATCTATTTCATTTTTACCTGGGATGAACAATGACAGAAATAATGTATTTTCAAGAATAAATATTAGTTCTGAAACTTATATAATTAGATATACATTGACTTGTGAAACTGTTTTCTATTTGAAAAAAAATCCTGTCACTTTTCATCTGCCCTTTGAAGAAGGAAAAATCAGAAAGCAGAAGTTGTCAGGAGCTTTGAAAAATACTTTAATGGGATAAAGATATTATAACAAAAAATTTAAAAGGCCTTTTCTTTGTCAACTTATATCAAACCTAATGAAGGTGAATTCTTTTAAGTTTCTTTCTCACACTTAATCACACATACCTGTATTTTTCAGTAATGGTTCAACATTCCCCTCCCATTTCTGAGTCAAATCCTCATTCTGTCACTAGACAAACTCCCCTATCAAAGTCACCCTTGTCCTGAATGTGAAGATTGGCCAGGCAGGTTACCAAGTACAAAGCACAAGAGATAGAAAATTTACATGAAACTGGAATATGTGCACAATCCCCAACTGCCCAGCAAGAGCCACAAATACATACACTAATCAAAAGATTTTAAGATTGATATGTATTTGAAACCAGAGACTATTATGTGGGGATTGATGGAGAAACAGCTAGAAAAAAATAGTCATGGAACTTTATTTTAATATGTAATAACTGCGGTGATGTTATTATGTGAACAAAAGTAGAGAAAGATTTGTCACTTTCCACATGGAGGAATGGCTGTTGAAGATGATGGAACTTGCAGATATCACTAAATTGACTTTCTTGATTAGAGTAAAGACAATAACTTGCCTATTGCTTTCATTGTTTTCTTTGTATCTAGTTTTATTGTTGTACCAGTTTTAAGTAGTTGATATGCTCAGATGACTTAATAAAACTTCCATTCCTTGTTTCTTTTATATTAGTTCTTGCTAGACTTTATCTACTTTTTAAGATTCTTAAAAAGTCAAAGTAAACCTTCTGATGAATTTAATGTGAAGCCTCTCCCTGCTGTGCTTAGAATCCAAAATATTACATTTCACCTTATATTCTTTGGTTATGAGAACCAGTGAGTGAGGGGAAAGTGATGAATGTAAGAGACAGGGAAGGCCCTCCTTAACAAGAAGAGAATGGCAAAACACTATCCATACTTTCATTGAGGTGGATTGTTGCAAACCATCAGTCACAGGTTGAACTGTGAAAGAGATGATATACTTCAAGTCTGGTTTCTTGGATGAATGGAAGGAAGGAAAAAACTTCAATAGAAAACTACAACAAATGCCCACAACAAACTTTCTTGATTTGTGTGCTCTACTGTACATTTCTATGTAGCCTTGGTTAAATGTACCTGTTAGTTTAAATAGTGCTGTACCACTTGTCTCTTTCCAAAATTATCCAAAATCAGAGGTTCATGGAGCTATAAAGGAAGGACTTTTCTACAGCCAAGATTATAGGCATAAACTGCTTGAAAAGGAGACATACTGACTAAAAAATGCAGAGAGTTGTTATATGCAAATTCTGCAATAATAACAAATCAGGCCAATTGTCCTGTTGGTGGGAAAAGTAACAATGCAAAAATTGCTCCATCATCACATTAATCTTCTCTGATTATGTATTCAGTTGTGAATGATGAAACAATGACAAATGAGTATAACTATTTAGCAAGCGAAAGAGGGCTTTCCAGAACCTGGTTGTAAATTGAGAGCCATGATCCAAGATGTCTAATTCATGTCTAATCTCCTATTCCAAAAGAAAAAGGAAAAAAAGTGTCCTATTGTTTTTTTCCCCATGTCCTGAAGTTTTATTGTTATGGCAAAGTAATGATACATCTTCCTTGATAGGAACATATAAATGAACATTGTGAAAAAAAAGATCCTTCAATTATAGAAAATAAAGAAGAAGTTATCTGTGGTGTTACAGGTCATTTACTTGAGCTCTGACATATTTTTGTTGGTGTAAGTGAATGCCATCCAACAGATCTATTGCCTGATTCCATGTCCTTAGCTCCTCTGGAATGCCTCTTCTGGAAGTGAGGTATTCTGACAGGCCTAGGATAGGACAAGCCTATCAGATTTCAAGGTTGTGGTAGGGGAAAAGCACCAGAAATCTCAAGTTCAGGTTTGTGAGATAAGGCATCTTGTAGATATGTTTGTGAGCTGAGAACACTGCTAATATAGGGGGCTGAAGTGGCTCATGTGGTAAAGCCCATGTCACCCCGCCCAACAGATGCAAAAAGGACACAGCGGATGAGAAAAATGTTCCATCCGTTGTTATCCGCTCTCAAAAGGGGCAAA
>BHFT01029799.1:0-13145 GCA_004320025.1 Laticauda laticaudata | reverse complement strand
AATCTACATCCTGGCTTACAATAAAGACTTTGCTGTTGGAACCCGGTCTACCTCGTGTTTTTCCGGACAAAACACTTGGGTTTGGTCCATAAGGGCCAAAAGAATAGAAAAGGTTAAACATTATTAAGGATGGTAGTTCCAAGATAATGGACAAAGTCTTCACTGTGAAGCCCACATCACAGATAGTAACCTAAAGCTAGGCAGGTCTGATTTCAGTGTCATCAAGTTAGTAACAACTCTATTGATTTCCTCCAGTATAATTCATTTCCAAACGGGTACTCCATATCTTTTAACTGTACCCATCATTGTTATAATCAATACACTTGTTGCTGGTTTCCCTTTTCCTTCCCTTCCTTAGCAAAGTACGAAGTCATAGTATCTGTTCTCCTGGTTGGAAAATTGCATCTTTGAAGAATGACCAGCCTGTAAAAATCTCCAGAAAGTCATTTACATTTAGGAAAAGTGCTTTAAGTGCACTTTCCTAAGTGTTCTCCAAAATCATATCTTCATCTCATTGCAGATGAGGTCTCAGGTCGCCCTGAGAATTTTCCAACTAAACCCTAATGTGACAGTCTTTTCAGACATACCAAATATGATCAGAGACCAAAATGTCTCTGGTATACTTGATGCTCTGACTGAAAGACTGGTACTTCAGATGACAAAATTAGTTCACAATGCTGAACGTTTAACCAATCTGTCCACTCAAAAAGGCAGTAATTTGGAAGGGGTATGTATGTATGTATCTATCCATGTATAGATGGATTCCAAAGATGTAGCCAAGACCTAGAACACTTTTTGAAGAGTCCAGTTTCTTCTCAATGTTATTAACCTTTCCAGTGTGATTATTTTTCAAAGGCAAGAATGACCTTCAGATCATATTAGGGGAATGAGTCTTAAAGCAAATATATTTTTGTCAAAAGATAAACTGTCAGTCAATGTTCATCATAAAACCCAAGGGGGGGAACATCTAACTTTCAAAACATTTTAAATTACATGGTGCTCTGAAGAACAGATGAGGCATGAATATGTTCACTCTTTGTAAGCAACAAAGAACAGCATTGTTTTATCAATATTCTTCCCATTTGTTAACACTTTTAAGCTCCTATTGAACAAGATAATTCTCGCTTCTTTAGGTTATGCTGGTTTATGACCATAATAAAGATTTGATTGATACTACAGGCAAATGGAAAGATAAATGTCCAGTTGTATTATATAAAAAGCCAAACATAACCAACCACAAACTCATATACCGAGTGAAATTCTGCAAATAAATGACAGCAAGAACTGGAGCCAAATATTGATAGAAAGGAGATTAGGATTTCACTTCTTTTTCATATTTCTTTTAGACTTTTTAAAAGAGATATTTGGAATTTGTAGCAGATGGATGGGTAGGTTTTGTGTAGTAGTGGTATTATGCAGGGATTCAGGTGTGATTCAGTGAAAAAAATAAAAGACAGAGTCCAAATTTGCTTTGATAAGTCAAACATATTTATTCAGCTGAATAAAGATGAATCATCCCTTAAAGTGGAAGAAAAAGTAAGGTTCTACATTTAGGCAAGAAAAACAAAATGCACAGGTAAGTATATGTGATGCCTTGCTCAATAGTAGTAACTGTGAGAGGGATCTCAGAGTCCTAGTAGACAATAATTTAAATATGAGCTAGCTGTGTGCTGCAGCTGCCAAAAAAGCCAACACAGTTCTAGGCTGCATAAACAAAGGGATAGAATCAAGATCTCACAAAGTGTTAATACTACTTTATAATGCCTTGGTAAGGCCACACTTGGAAGACTGCATCCAGTTTTGGTCACCATAATATTGACACTCTAGAAAGAGTGCAGAGAAGAGCAACAAAGATGATAAGGGGACTGGAGGCTAAAACATATGAAGATCAATTGCAGGAACTGGGTATGTATAGTCTAATGAAAAGAAGGACTAGGAGAGACATGATAGCAGAGTTCCAATATCTCAGGGCAGCCACAAAGAAGAGGGAGTCAAACTATTCTCCAAAGCATCTGAGGGCAGGACAAGAAGCAATGGGTGGAAACTAATCAAGGAGAAAAGCAACCTAGAAGTAAGGAGAAATCTCCTGACAGAATAATTAACCAGTAGGACTACTTGCCTCCAGAAGTTGCAAATGCTCCAACACTGGAAGTTTTAAAGACAAATAAGCATTTGTCTGAAGTGGTGTAGGGTTTCCTGCCTGGGCAGGGAGCGAATTTAGAAGACCTCCAAGGTCCCTTCCAACTCTCTTATTCTATTCTATTTCAACCCTGAACACAGTAATAGGCTGACATTTGTATGTTTCTTTGCTTTTAGTTAGGTTATATTAGAGGAAGCTGGCCCACAACAGATAAGATATAGCAATATTAAAATATTCAAGCATGCTGTGATTTGGTCACATGCCTAACACCACAGCTTTAGGACCTTCCATGGCCTTGAGGCCTGAACTTTAACTCATTCATCCCAACATATATTCCCTTTAGCCAATCATCAAATCCATTAGATTACTGATCAACAATACTGCAAAATTACATACAGTTAATCAGGGGTGGGATTCAAAAACTTTAACAACTGGTTCTGTGGGCATGGCTTCAGCGGTGGGCATGGCTTGGTGGACATGTTATTGGCTGGGTGTGGCCAACTCAATATCACTCACATCGAGGCACACATTTCCTCACCTGACCTCTCATGACTGTGGGGATGCTGCAACAGTCATAAGTGTGAAAAATGGTCATAAGTCATTTTTTTCAGTGCCATTGNAACTCCAGAGACGTTCCTGAGATAGGAAGTCTAGTCCAAGAATGTAATAAGAGTTAATGGAGAGGCAGTTTCTGTAAGCAACACCAGAATGTTTCCTTCCTGCCTTCCTTACAGGATTAGGCCAGTAATTTCTTCTAACAACCGGTTCTCCAAACTGCTTAGAATGTTAACAACCAGATCTAGTGAATAGGTGCGAACCTGTAGAATCCCACCCCTGCAGTTAATTAATCTCAGGAAGCACTGAAAGTGAGTTGGGCAGCCGTATGGTACAGGGCCCTGATGGCGAATCTATGGCACGTGTGCCAGAGGTGATACAGAGAGCCATCTCTGCAGGCACATGAGCTGTCACGCCAGCTCAGCTCCATCACACATGTGCACATGCCTCTTGCTAGCCAGCTGTTCTTCAGGTCTCTGCCTCACATGCACAAGGTGCGCAGCACATTTGGGGGATGCATGCGCATGCTTGGGGCGCATGCACAATGAATGTGCATGTGGTGGATGGGATGCATGCACAGGGGATATGCATGCATTGAATTTTGGGAGTTTGTATACATACATGGACTTTGGGCACTTAGTGCTGAAAAGGTTAGCCATCACTGGCAAAGAGTTTCCTGCTTAAGCAGACGATTGGACTAGAAGACCTCCAAGGTCCCTCTGAATCTTCTGTCTTCCATATTCTATATAAATTTGCATAAATAAAGAAAGAAACTTTTCCATCTCCTTTCCTCTTTTTCTGTCTGAGCCTGTTGATGTATAAACTCATCCCATTCACAATATGATTCTGGATTGTGTGGGATCACCTGTGTTCTAGGAAGCATTTCCTTGATCTCAGCAGATTTAATTTAGCCTTTTCCATTTTCTTTTTATCAACTGCCTCCCCCCCAAAAAATTTTTTTGGGGAAAAAATAACATAGCGTGAGGCTCTCTGTGTCTACTTGCACAATAATTCTCTGGAAACTGAGCAGAATGTGACAAACTTTGATGTATGATGAGACATTAATATTACTACTCAAAAATATAAAAATTGACTACATTCAGCCATGGGTTGTAGAGAGAAAAAATCCATAACATTTCCATAATATGTCTTGCAGAAGAAATAGCTGGGCAGCAAGTTTGCAATGATTTTTATTATATTTACATATGCTTTTATATGTTTTATGTCTCTTTGTACATTGCCAGAGTCACTCTGTGAGGGAGATGGGCAGTCTCTAAATATGATAAATAAATAAATTAACTCAGAGGATCACTAATTCCAACATTGCTGCTTCTGTGACTTTTAGCATTACTATTTTTAAGGAATTGGAAAGAAATACAGAAATCAGATTTTTGCATGTGTTCCATACCTTGATATTCTCTCCAACCCAGTGGAATATGGGAAATAAATTATGTAAAGGGAATTGAGATTCTGTCAGCAAGATAAATCCTTTAAAACAGAACAGAATCAGGTCAGCTTTGATATGAAGAAGAAGCCAGCAAAAGAAACATCAGGTTTGAAAATGGCCTGGATCCAGCTGGGGCTGCAGTAAAAAAAAATGCAAGAAAAAAGTTGCTAATGTATCTATAGGGGAGAGAGAGTTAGGCAATGACCTCAAATGTTGTCAATTCCTCCATTCAAAAGTAATTTGATCTTCCCTTTCAACCATCTGACCCAAAGCAAAAGGGTGGTAAGAAGAAAAACCATGCCCTGCCTATTTTCCAACCTTAAAATAAATTAAAATCTGCCTGTCCTCCTCCTCCTCCTCCTCCTCCTCCTCCTCCTCCTCCTCCTCCTCCTTGTTTTGTTATTATTACTATCTCTTTCATTAATTAAACATGAAACTCAGTCAACTGAATATTTAAATATATATCATAAACGAGTTGCTGCCAGCATCCAAGGTTTTTCTTAAAATATACGATGTTCCAAGTAACACAGTTTTTTGCAGTTCCACTGGTATTATGGCAGGAAGCTGCAATTTCTTGATGTATTTTCTAAAATTTTCTAAAATTCTTGGACATGGTACCAAATGCCCCAATGACAATGGGTATCACTGTTACATGTTTCATCCATAATCACATAGTTTCAATGGCCAGGTCACGATATTTCATATTTCCAATTCTTTTTTTTCAACTCTGGCATCTCCTGGTACCATATCAATAAATTGTATGCTTCAGTTTTCGACAGCTGTGATATCTGATGTGTTGGGTTACAAATGACAGTCTGTATTCAAAAGTCCCACAAGATCTTCACCTTCTCATTTAAATCATAATTTTTACATAATGAACACTGGACTAATTTAGCAATTCAGTATGTCTAGCATTGTAATCAGTTTGCATGATTTTGCTGCACTCATATATTAAGTGTGAAACAGTTTCAACTTTGTAATTGGCAAGTCGACAGTTTGGATTGTCAGCAGTTTTTTTGTATCTTCACTTTCATGTCATTAGTTTGTAGTGCTTGTTATTGTTATATTTATAAAACATGAGATTCAGTCAACTGAACATTTAAAAATGTATCACAAACATCATTGATTGATTCTGATGGTTGATATAGGTTGCTGCCAGTATCTTCTTAAAATGTACGATATTCTGAATAGCACAGTTTTTTTGCAGTTCTGCTGGTGTTATTTCAGAAAACTACAGTTTCTTGATGTATTTTGTAAAATTCTTGGACATGGTACCTAGTGCCCCTATGATAATGGGTATCATTGTAACATGTTTCATCCATAATCACGTATTATTATTATTTATTAAATTTCTATATGGTGCATCAAGAGTATTTAATGTAGGTCATGGGAAAAAAAAGATATTCACTTTCCTCTTCTTAGAAACCCTTCATAGAGTTTCTCAATCTCCTTAGGAAATTGCTTTCTATCATGAAATAGAAGGCAGCTAGAAGATAAAGTAATCAGTGGGAATGTGGAACAGATTAACCTTTTTTGGGAGTGTGCGGGAATTAGAATATAGGTTTTGGGACACAATATCCAGCCCATAATATTCTAACTGTATTTCCCCTCCAGTTCCTCTAATCTGAATGATCCTTGAGGACAACTGCTGAAAAGTCAGGCAATTTATAATTTAAAGCAGTATAAAAAGTAAGCAAATAAATATTGTTGCTATCCGAAAGGAACGAGGAATCGTTACAAAAATGAAAAATCTGGTTGGTAAATTAAAATAGAAACAATAAAACAATTGGCTCTGAAAGACCAGACTCAAAATAAGTGGTATTTTTATGTGTTTTATAAAGACAGAATGGTAGCCAAATGCATCTACTTAATGATTGCCTTCCAAACTCTGGGGTGCAGAAAAAGGCCAACTTCCATCTGGCTAATAGATCAGTCTCCTAATCTATTATTCTAATAATGAATAAATGTCTTCTGTGAAGAGTCCTTCAGTCCATATAACTTTTTTCTCTTTCATACAACAAACAAGTCTAAACAAATGGTAGAAGTAAAGTTTTGGAGCATTATGTGGGAAATGTTCTCACCTTATTCCAAATGCCAAACTGAAAAGATATCCTATCTATCTATCTTTAAAAAACAAAAACTTTATTAATTACAAAACCAAAATGTTGAACAAACAGAACACACAAAAGAAGCAAGAAAGGAAACAGAAAAAAGAAAAGAAAAGAAAAATGATTGTCAATATTCATGATACATTATAGATACATCTTATGGCGAATATATAATTATGATTTACATTTTACATTATTTACTAATGTATTTTCTATTTTTGTTCAATAATACCAGCATTCCCAGCTACTATAATATTTTGATGTTTCTTTTTCCTTAAGTTCTAAGGTTAATTTGTCCATCTCTGCACAGGCTGTTATCTTCTGTATAACCATCTCCTCTGTTGGAATATCTGCTTCTTTTCCAACACTGTGCAAAGGTTATTCTGGCTGCAGTAGAAATATGCAGTATGATATATTTAATATTTTTAGGAATTTGTCTATTAAATATCCCCAATAGGAGGAATTCTGGTTTTAATTCAATTTGCTCCACCATTATTTCCTCTAACCATTTTTTTTATCTAAATTTTTTTTAATCTAATCTAAGATCTAGATTATTTGGATGTATCATCGCCTCCATCGCTGAGATCCAAATTGGGATTTTTAAATAATATATATTTTTTAATTTTTGTTCCAATTAGCGAATAAGGAATCTCTAATTATATGTCTGTGGAAATACTTCTGCTTGATTTTCCCAATGTATGCCATCTAGCCTCTGGGTGAGCGAAGCTCATCGGTCGTCTTGCCTAAGATGAAGTCTAAGATCTGTTTCTGTATGCAAATTGGTTACTCTCAAAACAATGCAATATTCTGGAGTTTGGTCGAAGCGATGAAGAGGTGAGAGGTCTATGTGGATTGGTGTCACTAGAGAACCAATCCAAATTAAAGTAAAAAAAGGCGAAAATTCGAACGCTGCCATTGTTACAAGCCAGCAGGCTAGCCCTCACAAGCGTGGCCGCAAGTCTCGGCGTAACCGTTTTCCGCGTTTTACTGACTCCTTTGAAATAAAGACTTTATTTGTTTGACCCGGTCCCTAGCTTCGTGTGTTTGTCGGCAACGAGAATAACGAGAGATGCCATTTATTCAACAGATTTACCCACTCTTTTGCAACCTAGAGTAAGGAGGACTGCACTATTAATATAGTTCCTCAGTTTGGGAGTGCCCATACGCTCCACTGCTCTTCATATCTTGCATTGCCTTTAGGTTTATCCTGCAGTGTTTCCCTTGCCAAGATAAATTTGGTGATTGATATTGTTGGAAGTTCCATGAAGTTTAGTTTTTTATGTATTTTTATTGGGTATTGGGTGTGGAATTAAGTAAATAAATTTGGGGGCACGAAATAAAAAAAATTATTTCCACCACCGGAGTAGATTTATGGGTGTAGTTGAGGGGTTTGGTATGTGGTGGGGTTCTTTAAGTGGGGTCGAGAGAATGAAGTCCCCCTAATAAGGAGATTTGCAATTTAACCATATTCTAAATCTTTTTTAAATTTATTGTAACAATTTATGTCGATGATAATTATTTGTCTGGCTCGGTCGTGATTAGAGTTTCTTGAGGTGCTGGTGGGTAGTGCTCGCGCGTGATGTGTGTCAGTAGCTGCTCGTCGATGCGCTGCTGATGATGTGGCTCGGATCGGTTGATAAGTTTGCTCTGAGTGGGTGTGATGTACTTTTTAACTGATTTGCGTGTATATCGCCATTATGCCCTTGTCGTCTTGCCAATTTAGTTGGGTTTCGTTTTGCTGTTTAAATTTTTTAGTTATTTAGATTTTTGTGTTTTTCTCTGATTGAATTTTAAGTCTCGCAACTTCTCGCAATTGATCTAACTCTTTCAGTAACATTCTTTGACGGGCTGTTTCAATGGTTTATGAAAAATACCTATGTCAATGATGCCGCAAGATGACTGGAGTTAATAATCTCTTTTAAAATTTTAGTCCTTTTATTCCTGGGTTCTGTTAATTCGTGTAGGCAATGTTTTCCTAAGATAGACTATGAAGAGCCGGGCCTCGACTCCTTTCTTTCTATTTACATTGAACGCGTATACTCTCATTAAATTATAGATATTCACCTTTTGTGAATCATAAATTGTGGTCACGGATGGTTTCAGAATTTAGTGCCTGAGGATTCATACTGTAAATTTGTTGAATTAGAATGCGCAGTTTAACTTGGTCAAAGGGCCTCTGGTATCCAGAATACAAGGGCTATTTGTTTTCCAGGTGGGCTTCGTAATATTCAAAACATTCAATACTTATCCTTAAACGTATTCCTGATTGTCTATTAGGAAGAAATTCCGTTTTTGAGTCTTTATGTGTATAGTTCATTTCAATATTTTTTTCAATCTATAAATTGCTATAAGGCATTGTAGTAAATTAGTATTAATAATCAAGTTAGGTTAACAGAGAAATCCGGTCCTGTTAGAGTTCTTTGTATAAGTGTCATAATCGTTCTTTTGGGAATGCATGATATCCAATGTCTCTTCCATGAATCCAGGCATTCTTGCTGCTAGAAGGATCTCATATATATACTTTCACCGGTAGTACAAGAGGTCCTTATTTGTTCCCTCATTTTTTTTATAAAGTTCCCCTGGTATCCTGTTCTGGTCTGGGGTTTATTGTTTCTTTTGGTTCTATGCTATTTTAACTCAGGGCCCTGTGCTATCTCTAATTAAACATTCTTTCATCCCTCCTTAATTATTTTATCTTTAGTAACACCCCAAAAGTTTCTTATCAAATCCATCATTACCGTCTTGCTTTGTTATAAAGGATCTTCAAAAAATTTACATGCAATTTCTTTTTTCTGGGTTCTATAGTTCTTGTTGGGTATTATTGCACCATGTCTCGATAGTATTAATTGTATAGATGCTAGATCTTTTTTGTTTTCGCTTTTTTAGAGTTGATAGGCCAACCACCTTGCCTGGTTTATTGGCCTGTTCAATAAATATCTTCCTGGCTGCATTTTAGACTTTGAGTCCATTCTCTTGTTTTGATTAAGATTTAATTATGTCTAATTATTATTATCATCTGTTGTTTCAATTCGTTCTATCTTTTGGGGTGTTTGCAGGTGATTTACTAATTCTTGTGATTCTTTGTTCTAATTTATTTATGTTGAGCATATTTTTTTTGTGTTCCTTTAGCAGTATAGATGATATCGAGTCTATGTCTCTTATTTACTGCCTTCATTGCGACCAAATATTACTGTATTTGTAGTTGTTCGTTATTCATTTTAATTTTAAAAAAAAATAAATCTAATTTCCTCGTCAAGGTTTTAGTTCATAAATTCTTCTCTTTAATTAACTATGTTTTGAAAGTCCCACCGTGTTTCCTTGGTTTCTTCCTGCTTTTCCAACACTATCTGGATGGGGTTTGTGAATCTGCCGCATTTGTTTGGTAAGGATTGTTCATATATCTTCGTTTGTGTAGATGTCATTTACTAATTTCACCATATGCATGCCACAACTATCAGTGGGCGTAATTCATTTTGTCGCATTGGTAGTTGTGACGCGGGTTTGGAGTAAATGTAAACCTGCTTTTTCTCAGGGTTTATAGAGTTTCCTCCACTATGTCAAGTGATAATTGTGGTCAATCGATCATGATTCTTCAAACATGTTTTTGGGTAGTTTCTCATTTCTTTCTTCTTTTTTCCCACCTCTCACGTATTAGTGATCGTGTGGGTCAGTGTGTGAGCAGCATGGATGAAATGCCCCGTCAAGATTACAAATGATTTCGCTCTAATCCAATTACACGAGTTTCTCATGTAGTTTGTTTGAAAAAAGATGCCTTTTGGTACATATAGCATAGTAGAGGGGCACAGGGATGGACACTAATAAGAATTGGGGATGTGGATTCTCAATCCATAAGGATTGTACACTACGCAGAATCTTTCCATTGGGTCTATCCAAAATTGGCTCTGCTTCATATACGTGTCTTTGCATAGTATACTGCTATACGCGTTTCTTTTTGTCTTTAAATATGCTGGTTTGGCAATGTGATAGCAAATTCCCGATAGGCTTGGGGCGTATACTAGAATATCTTTTCTCTTGCCCTTCCTTAAGAGTTTCCTGTAAACATAGTACTTGATTCTGCAGTTTTTGGTTTACATTAATTTGGGTTGATATTTCTTTTCCTTTTTAATCCTGAATTTAGGCCATATTATGTTAGTAGAGCTAGTATTTTTTTTTCTTCATCGCCCATTGCATCCTAAAGGCCCATGTCCCCCACTGGCAAACCTAAGAGATGCAAAGGAGGATGTAAAAACATACAAAGAGATAGCTTGCCATCGTTTTGAAAACGCGATGGCATCCATTGGTGGTACTTCACTGTGTACGTGTTTCATACCACTCTATAGTGTCAAACTATTCAGTCTACTGCTAATTTTCATCATCCGCCGAAAAAGTTTTGAGCTGCACAAGAACTTTTGGAGGCGGATGAATTTCCACTGCAGTACGATGTAAGGATTGCCGCGCACATCGACGGCGACCTAAACTCTACCGGTCCATTTGTATGCCAGTGATACAGCGTCCGGCTGTAATTTCCTCCTGGGCATCCTCTGGCATCTGTGCAACTCACTATCCGCTGCAGCGAAAATGGAAAGAGGGAGGGAAAGAAACGGCGGATACAGTGGAATAAAAAAAACATCGACACATTGTGCGGCGCATTAGTAAGCATGGAAGTAGAAAGGATCGTAAGTCGGATGCATCTCAATATCAAAGTAAGAATAATTAACATTAAAAACCGGACAAAACGTTTTGTATATTGGACGTATTCGTGGATAGTTTAGGATGTCCTGGAGAATGCCGTTGAGTTTGTGGAAGGACACTAGCAGAAAACAATATTTCCTATAAAAAGGGGGAGGAAAATCGATCTTGGAACTGCACTATCAGTCCAACAGCCGCTGGCTGCAGGTTCCTCCTCTGAACCCTTGTCTCTTGCTCTTTTTCACATCATCATTGATTCCACCAGCGTTAGTAAGGCGAGTGGGAGGTGCGTGGGCGTGATGATAGCATGGCAGCAGGAGGGATTTTGCCATTCACGCTTTATAGGGAGATAGAGCTGGGAGAGAGACACAGTGACAGGTAGC
Source organism: Laticauda laticaudata (assembly GCA_004320025.1). NCBI lineage: Eukaryota > Metazoa > Chordata > Lepidosauria > Squamata > Elapidae > Laticauda > Laticauda laticaudata. The sequence goes on along the minus strand of BHFT01029799.1, from coordinate 1,823 downwards.
TGTGAGGCGGTGGTTGTGGTTGCTTTGATATACAAGGTCGATGTGGTAGGTGCGTGTATCCACCATAACGCAAGGCCTCTTCCAGGGCTGTTGTCCGACCTTCTCGTATGCTGAGGAGAAGAAGGGAGATGTCCGAAGGAAGTCTGGTGTGGGTCCGCATGGATGGAGATCGGAGAAGGAGTGGAGTATGACTCTATCACCCAGCAGCCTTGCATGGTGGAGCTGAGAGATGGAGAGCCTTCGTTGGCATTCTCATCATGCTTCATGAGGAGGCCGGAACAGGCCAGGGTTTGATGAAAGTTGTTGAGGCGCGTTGAGACCACCTGGTGTTCCGAAGCGCGAGCAACCCACATGTCCATCCCAGCCTGGCGACCTGGACTTGACTCTTGCGCGCGCACTTGGGGCCTCTGGACCGACAGCTAGCAGAGCCGTATCAGTTGCATGGGCGTGCGCACACAACACCATCAGACGAGAAGTGGGTCAGCGAATGTCAGGTGACAAGGCCATCAGGTACCGGCGGTGGATAAGAAGTAGCCTGAGGGAGCTTTCTCCAGTGGCCCCTCCAGCTGGAGAAGGGCGAGGAAGTTGCAGAGCAGTTAAGTATGCGAGGAGGTGGGATTCCCACACGTTGGAGCCACTAGATGGGAAGCACGTGGCCTGCAAGTTAGCTCCAACGAAACTCAGGACATGCCTCGTACTGCACTCAGACTACAGAGGGCTTCTCAGTATCATCGCTTTTTGCCATGGTTGATGCTGACGTACAAGTTCATCTAGCATCGATTGCTTCAGGCAATGGTGTCAGCTTCAGATAAGCCAGGTCATACGCTAGATGACGTGTCTTCAGGATGGGGCCTGAAACGCAACCTCTCGATGGGTTTCCGAGAGTGCCAGAGACCGCGCCTTAGTTGGCCCAATTGACATGAGTGGTGTGGGCTTGTTCCGTCAAGATGTGCCCTAGTCAATCGTGGGTGATGACGCCTTCCCTTCCCTCAGAGAAACCTACCTCATGAAGCCTACATTCCAGATACCTCACCCGTGAAGAGTAGGATCTTCAACTCAGGCTGTCCAGCGGGCAAGACGGGTGGTGGAGAATGCTTTGGCATCCGGCCATAACAGGTTCCAGGTACTTCTCACACCATGCAGCATCATCCACAGACTGTGAGGAGCAGTCGTGGAAGCTGCTGCATCCGCCAATCTTATGCGCACGGGCGCTACCATTCAGTGTGTGCAGAACAGACTTGTGGACCATCAAGGCAAGGGAATGGGGACATGGACGGCCTCATAAATGAGAGGCAAGTTCGAACCTGATGAGACACTTGTGGATCTACAAGGCCCAACAGAGCTTCACATGAAAGGGAAGAAGCAGGCAACCTCCTGAAACACTGGGTGCAAGCTCCCCAGCTGGAGCAGTGGAGTGGCAAGAACAGGATGGTAGAGTTGCTTAATGGATGCTTCCTTGAGCCTGTCTCATCACACTGATGAGATTGGGTGCCCATGTATGTTGAAGAGTGGCCCTACGAATGAATACAGGGCGTTTATAAAGAGTTTGTTTATTTTGAAAATATGTTTTTGATCAATGAATAAGATTGTTATTGATAAAAAAGGGCATATGTGGTGGCAGCTGGGGAGGGTGACCATACAGATCACTATGGCTTGCACTGGAGGTTTATCAATCTGCACAGCTGTCCTTAACCCAACCCACAGCTAGTTCTTACCTTATCGCCCAACGAGCTATCCTTACCCAGTCCCAGCAACTATCCTTACACCATCCCACAACTCTCCTTACGCCATCCACAGCATCCTAAACCCATCCCACAACTATC
>BHFT01029798.1:0-37240 GCA_004320025.1 Laticauda laticaudata | reverse complement strand
CTTATCTTCCTCCTGCACATTCTTTTCTGGTTGAGTTCTTCTTTGAGGTGGCCATTTCTGACCACCGCTGCAACCCCCTTTGGGAAAGGGAGTAATGGCCAGCTGGGGAGGAGAGATGAGGCTCTCCTCAAACCTGATGGCAGTCTCCCCCCTCTTCACCACCTCTACAGGGTGGCTTAGTCCTGAAACCAGCTGGCTCAGGGCACTCCAACAGCGAGCATGGATTGATACTGTGCCCGATCATGGATTTTGGTCTGTTGCCAAAGAAACTCAAACCAGAAGTCTTCAATAGTCACTCCTTTTTGATGGCTTTCAAGTGTATTTCTAAAATATAGTTGGTCTCTCTCCTAGTCATCCTGATACATTATAAGGTCAACCTGAAAATAAGGAGAAATTTTCTGACAGTGAGAACATCAACCAATGGAATGGAAGTTGTCTTCAGCTTCATCACTGGAAGCTTTCAAGAAGAGACTGAACTGCCATCTGTCAGAAATGGTATCGGGTCTTCTGCTTGGGCAGACGGTTGGACTAGATGACCTACAAGGTACCTTCCAACTCTGTTAATCTGTATCTGTATCCAGGGGTGGGATCCTACCAGCATAACAACCGGTTCAGTGAGCGTGCACAGTATTTGCAAAACAACTTCTCCTGCAAGCAATCACCATCCCTGCATACCACTCAGCTGTGCCATGCAAAGCAACTAAAGTAAGAATAAAGGACAGCCTAGAGCCTGGGCAGGTGGGTGGGCCAACCAAAGAAAAAAAGATCTTCATTGAGAACCGGTTTGGTGTCAGCTGCTCTTCAGAGCTATTGATTCTATAGAACAGGGCTGAACCAGTAGATCCCACCCGTCTGTATCTGATACCCTGGTGTCAAAGTGCTATGCAATCACAGCCTGGGGGAGGAGAAAGGATATTGGTGGGTGGAGATGTGCATTCAAAGATAGCTGCAGACCATGGGCCAAGACACTGATTGGGGCCACCCAAGCAGGATGAATAAATTATTACCTTGAACCAAAGTGGCACAATAGTTAGAAAGCAGTACTGCAGGCTTCTTCTGCTGATTGCCAGCTGCCTACAATTTGGCAGTTTTGAATCTCATCAGCTCAAGGTTGACTCAGTCTTCCATCCTTCCGAGATCCCAGATTGTTGGGGGCAAGAGGCTGACTTTGTAAACTGCTTAGGGAGAGCTGGAAAGCACTGTCAAGCAATTGCTGTCCTTCCTTCTTTCCTTCCCTCCCTCCTTCCTTCCTCTCCTACCTTCCTTCCCCACCTTTGCCCAAGCCAGCAGTTTGATGCTGAACAGCTGAAGGTGGACTCAGCTGACTGACCTTCCATCCTTAGGTGGCTAAACTGAGGACCCAGATTGTTGGGAGCAAGAGGCTGTCTCTGTAAACTGCTTAGGAGGGCTGGAAAGCACTGTCAAGCAATTGCTGTCCTTTCTTCCTTCCTTCTCTCCTTCCAAGGTGGGTAAAATGAGGACCCAGATTGTTGGGGGCAACAGGCTGACTCTGTAAAACTGCTTAGAGAGGGCTGTAAAAGCACTGTAAAGTGGTATATAAGTCTTAGTGCTATTCCTATTGCTTTGTTCTTCCTTCCTTCCTTCCTTCCTTCCTTCCTTCCTTCCTTCCTTCCTTCCTTCCTTCCTTCCTTCCTTCCTTCCCTCCCTCCCTCCCTCCCTCTCTTTCCTTCCTTCCCTCTCTCTGCCCACAGCCTGCAGTTTGAAGCTGAATGGCTGAAGGTTGACTCAGCCTTCCATCCTCAGGTGAGTAAACTGAGGACCCAGATTGTTGGGGCAAGAGGCAGACTCTGTAAACCGCTAAAGAGAAAGCTTAATAACACTGTGAAATGGTATATAAGTGCTGTTGCTATTACCTTAGGGGGAGGAAAATCCTATCCATTCCCAATCAGGCACCTTAAAGTGGCCTATTTGGACTTCAAATGTTATAGAAACCCATTCCAAGAATTTCACTGTACCTTGACTTGTACATTACAGAGGCATTTTTGTGTATGAGATGGGGAAGCATGTAAAGTTGCACTTGCTTTTTCCATTATTGCCTTGCACAAGGAGTGCGTGAAACTGATTTGGGGGAGGGGAATATCTTTGAACTCTTTACAATCTTCAGCAAACAATGAACTCCACTCATTACATGAGAAATGTGGCATTCATTGGAATTTGCATGAGAAAGCTTTCATTTTCTTAGTGGAGTCATAGAGGATGATTTCACTGAGTATGTTCAGATTCAGAAACGTTTATTATTATAACAGCTTTGATTCATCCTGAAAACAGAACACAGAATAACAGAAATGGAAGGGACTGTAATTTGACCAACTCCCTGCTCAAACAGGAGACCCCATACCAGAAGTCTCCAAACTTGACAACTTTAAGATTTGTGGGCTTCAACTCCCAGAATTCTGCTGCCGGTACTTGAGGTGCTGTCACAGGGAAGAGGGCAGTGATGGGATTCAATTGGTGTAATAACCAGCTCGATGAGCATGTGTACAGTTTGAAAACCTGTTTTGACCAAGGCTTCCCAAGACCATAATTAAGCATACACTGAGTTAAAACAACACTTATTATTTATTTCAACGCTGGGAATTATTTTCATTCCCAGCTGGTAATTATTTTCATTCCCAGCTGGTAATGAGTCCCTCGAGATAAGCACCCACCTTCCTTTCCCTTGAATTGCTGTGAATAACTAAAGTGCCAAATGAATTATAAAAAACCAGGTCCAAAGTACAAAGTCCACACAGAACTTCAAGAAACTGGAAGACTGATATCATGTCATTCCTAATCCTTCTCTTCAGTAGACGGCAACTGTTCTTCCTATATTTCAGCCTCCAGCCCCCTTAATCATCTTTCTTTTTCTTCTCTGCACTATTTCTAGAGTCTCAACATCTTTTTTTATGTCATGGTGACCAAAACTGGATGCAGTATTCCAAGTGTGGCATTACCAAGGCATTATAAAGTGATATTAACACTTCAAGTGATCTTGATTCTGTCTCTCTGTTAATGCAGCCTGGGACTGTTTTGGCTTTTTCGGCAACTGCAGCATACTGCTTGCTCTTATTTAAATAATTGTCCACTAGGACTCTGAGATCCCTCTCACAGTTACTGCTGTTGAGCCAGGTATCAATGATACCTGTGCATTTTGATTTTTCTTTGCCTTACTTTTCTCCCCACTGAATTGCATTTTGCTGGATAGAGCCCAATGTTACAAAGATAATTCTGGATGCGATCTCTGACAATTCGCCACAGCCAGTTCGCCACAACCAACCTGAAACAGCCAACTCACCACAGGCATCTGGTTACAGGACATGTGGCTGCAGGACAAGAATTACCTTAATAACAATGATATGGTGGAATAGAACCATTAAAGAAAGGATGTCAAAGGAAGGACAAAAAATGAGAATGGCAAAAATTAAAACATTTTTTATTTATCTTAAATAATTAAACAGAATTGTTAAATTGTCCTGCAATGAAGTGTCTTATGGTGAGTTGGCTATGGCGAGTTTGCCCTCCGCAAGTTGGTTGTGTGAGTTGGCTGTGGCAAATTGACCCATTTCCATCTGGATGTTGTGTCTACTTTCTATAGCGTTGGAAATTCCATCCAGCTTGGTGTCATCTGCAAATGTGATGTGTTCCCCTTCTATCCCTTCAACTGGATCATTTATGAATATGTTGAAGAGCACCAAGACAGAACCTTAGGGTAGCCCACTGTATGCTTCCCTCCATGCAGATGTAGTTCCATTGCAGACTATACTTAAGTAGGGTTGGTCTGTAAGTTGGGATAATGTTGTCTATCTCACATTTTTCTTTCATACCAAGCAGTAAGCTGTGGTCTACTTTGTCAAATGCCTTACTAAGACCAAAGTACACTATATCTACAACATTTCCTTGGTCCAATAATTTAGTCATTTTGTCAAACAACCAAGGTCATATTTAAAAATAAAATAAAAGAATAATGCCACTCAGAGCCTGCCCAAGCAAGGAAAGACCCAGTAGAAACAGCTGGTAGTTGAACTAATTAAAATAGCATGTTTCCTTACTCTCATTGCCATACAGTAAAATAGCCTCCAAAAGCAGAGACAAGCTCTGTGCCCGGTAGAGTGAAGGAATACCTAAGAATTGTAACATCCTGTTTACATGAGAGACACACAACACAAAATACAGGCATTTGAAACCAAAACTGTCCAACAATGCAAACTGCTAATTAGTATCTCTGACAACATGGCACGCATGAACTGAACCTTCTTTGTGAAGCAACACATTACGTTATGAGGGTGAAAAATGAGGGTGGAAAATGCTCTTTCACAGAATAATGGATTTGACAGGGACCAGAAAGGCCCTCACTAGTCTACAGTCTCCTTTTGGCCAATTTTATGTCCAGAATAGGGACGTGGTGGCTCAGTGGCTAAGATGCTGAGCTTGTCAATCAGAAAGCTTGGATGTTCAGTGGTTCAAATCCCTAGCGCCTCATAATGGAGTGAGCTCCCGTTCTTTGTCCCAGCTTCTGCCAACCTAGCAGTTCAAAATCACGTCAAAAATGCAAGTAGAAAAATAGGGACTCCTTTGCTGGGAAGGTAACAACGTTCCGTGAGCCTTTGGCATTTAGTCATACCAGCCACATGACCACAGAGACGTCTTTGAAAAGCGCTGGCTCTGTAACAGATGAGCACTGCCCCCTAGAGCCAGAAACAACTAACTTGTAGGTGCGAGGGGAACCTCTACCTTTACCTTTATGTCCAGAATGTCAACCTTGACACAAGCAGCACTGGATTGGGCAGTGTGACTAGTGACTTGGGGGGGGGGGGNTTGGGGGGGGGGGGAAGGGAAAACTTTTACTTTTAATTAGGTGAAAGCCATGGGTAACTTTAGATTCAGCTTTCACCAGCTGTGCCAATATGAAGTACCCAACAAACTGTTCTTTGAGGAACTTGCATGCCTCTGAGTTCTGTTTCTATGGGTGCATTACTTGGAATGCTGACACAAAATTTTCATCAGGTTTTGTCAACATTATAGCTCCAGTCTTGTTGGATCACCAACTTCTGTGAGGGCCAGCTCGGCAGAAGACACAAGTGAAGTAAACTTCCTCAAGATAATACTATTCAGTTCTGTTTGCAAGCAAGCCTATTTTTCAAACCCCTGTTCATCTCCTCATGATGGAAAGAAGAAGAAAGGCAGACTATAAAAAGAGGGACTATAAGAACTCGCCATGGCCAACTCATAACAGCCAATTTGTCATGGCCAACTCACCATGGGACAACTCACCATGGCCAATTCGGTGTGGGATAACTTGGCACAGGACAAGAGTTACACTAATATCAAAGAAATCGTGGAATAGAATTATTAAAAAAAGAATGCAAAAGTAGGGACAAAATGAAATGTGAATGACAAAAATTAAAATGATATTTTAATTATTTTATATACTTAAATTGAATTGTCAAATTGTCCTGAGCGAGTTGGCCATGGTGAGTTTTCCCAGTCCAACTGCAAGATGTGAAAGACCAGTCATGCAAACATTTAATTACAGTCTATTTAAACATTTTGGAAGAAATTTGTGGACTTCCTGTTTTAAGTTTCCCCAGAGACAGACTGCTGACCAAGATCGTGCATGGCTTTGGTTCATGCTTCGGCATCAGAGAGCCCCAATCCTTTGGATTCAGGGCAGAAGCTACCTCGTAGGGGTGGTGGAGGAAGGGGAGACCATCAGCTGGGTAGAGGGGAAGTTGGGGAAAGTTGGGGTAGTTGGGGAAATCCCTTCCCCAACTTGGCAATTGCTCCCTCCCGAAGACACTTGAAGCGGTGGTTTAAAATGGCCACCCTGAAGGGGAAGATTAGACGGGAATAAGATTGTGCAGGAGAGAGAGAGAGAAGTGAACAGCAGGAGGAATGGGACAATATAATCAAATGAAAGATACCCCCAGGTATCTAAGATACTTATTCCATTATTTGTTACAATACCCCCACATTTGATACCCCCACATTTCAAAGAATCTTTAAGAAAAGATCTAAGTGGTGAAGAGAAAGAGAGAGGAAAAAAAGGTGTGAATTGCTTTTGATAGCGTGGGGGCTTTGAAACTGCAAAAGGTAGAAGCTGGAGAAGGAACAATATAATCAACTTGGATAAGTATACTTTGATTTTATATTGGCACTAATAAAGCTGAACTATAGACTGTTAAAGAGGAAATTTAATATCAACTTGAATTTGATCTTTTTCTTGTTCGGAATTGGTGGTTTAAAAAGCTCTGATATAGAGACGAGAAAAAAGAAAAGGAGGGGGTGAAGACTTAGCATAATAAAGAATGTCCATCTCAGTTAAACTAACTTGTTTTTCTTTTAAAAACTCTCGTTCTTGAAATTGCATCGGAAATTGGATACAATAAGCAAGAACTTTGAGAAATGAGAAACATTGTAAAAAGAATTAGAGGATTCTGCTTTGGGAGTAGTTGCTGAGTCTGACATAATTTGGCACTGGATTAACAGGAGATTAAAAACTTGAGGAAGAAAATTTGAACTGTTGAGATAAACTTTAAGATACTATTTCGATTAAATTGAGAATTAGAAAATTGTAAAAATGGCAATTTCTCTTCTGGAACTCAAAAATGAAAGACAACACTACAAGAAACGAGGTGAGATCTCTGGTTTTGCTTAACAATTTATCTGGAAAATGCGACAACAGAATATGAACAACCAAGACAACAGGCAGAAACGCAGAGGTGAAGAGTAAATTATAGAAGAGACTCATCTTTTTAGTGATCATGAGAGAGCAAGAACTCTGAAAGAAAGTAAGAAAAGAAGTCTGGAAATAAATACAGGAGATTTAAGAAATTAAATTCAAAAAGGAATATTTTAGAAAATTTAAAAAAGGGAAATAAGTCAGCAAGAAATTCAAAGGGCAAAAGGAGCTATAGAGAGAGGGCTAAAACTGGAGTGAAAGAACAAAGGAGAAAGACAGGGGGAAGATGGGACAAGAAACAGGATTGAAAACAAAGAAATAATGCGAATTGTGAAAAAAATGAGGAAATCTTTAATTGGGACACAGATCAATGGTGATTATATAGAAAGAGGATTCTGCAAGGTTTGAGGGGTAATATAAATAAATTATAATTACGATAGGGACATAGCGACTGAACAAGATTGGAACAGAATTGTTATTGGATAATGGAATCTAATGCTCTTCCTCTTTATGTAGAGAGATAATTGTAACAAATAATGGAATAAGTATCTTAGATATATTGAAATATTTTTAAGATTGGAATGTTGGCTTTTTTGGTTTAAGTATGAATGGAATAATTAATGGAATAGGTTTATTAAATATATGGAAATAAATGAAATAATATAGGTGGAGAGCTGAAATGGAATTAACTTTAGGGTTTGGGATTATTTTACTGTTTGAATGAGTAGATTAATATGTCCTTTTGGGGGAGGGGAATTTAATGAAATTGAAAAGGAGAAAAATCATGCAGAATCTGATTTATATACGCTATGTAGTTTTAAAGGTATTATTAAGTTTAATGTTTTAGGTAATAATGTTAAATGTTTTCATGAGATTTAAAAGGGGTGAAAATAAATGAATTTATAACTTAGAGGTGTTGGACTTATATTGAGATTTCGGGGAGAAACCAATTTATAGAAGAGGTATCTTTTTTTAATTAGAATTTAGGATGAAATATACAAATGTGACAGTTAAAAGTACTAAAGTATAATGATTATGAAGTTGTCATAAATGAATGAAATAATGAGATAAATATTTGGAATAATACAATAAAATAGAAAATGTATAAAAGACTGTTAAGATAAGGAATTGGATATAAAAATTGAATATGTCACCATGGTCATATTTGTATGTATATGTGAAATCTGTAATCATGCTGTTCACTAAAAAGAGACATTAAAATATGGAAAACTGAATAAAACTTGTTTTTTTAAAAATATTTTGGAAGAAATTTGCAAAAAAACTACACATCCTTTGGGGAACAGTGGTAGGATTCAGCCGATTCACATCAGTTCAGGCAAATCAGTTGTTAAATTACCACCACCACCACCCCCGGCTATCAAAATAGATCCTGGATGCTGCACTGCAATGGAGAAACAGGCAATGGAGTGGCTGGCATGAGGGAAGGAAAAGGCCACTTTCCCCTTTTCTTCTCCCTGCTCCTCTTCCTTCCCTTCGTTGCCTGTTTCTCCATTGCAGCACAGTGCCTAGGATCCACTAGGAGGGGAAGGTAATTTAACAACTGTTTTGCCCAGGGTCAGGTTGGTGGAGCTGGAGGATGGGGATGGGCCATGCCTCCTTCCACAGCCAATCCCACCCTGGGCGAGCTAATCATTACATTATTTGAATCCCACCATTGTTGGGGAGGGAGAAGAATGTGACAATCCACCAAGGATGGGCCCTTGATGTGATATGGTAGAATGCAGCTGGCATTTGACTCTCTGCATGAATAATGTTCAGTTGTCCATGTCCACCTCAAACTAATCTATTCTTAGTTATGAATAAGGATCAGAGGTGATATTCAGCCAGTTCTGCCCAGTTCTGGAGAACCAGTAACAGAAATTTTGAGCAGACATTTTGAGCAGAAACCGGCCAATACCACCTTTGACTGGCCCTGCACCCATCTATTTTCTGCCTCCCATTGAGTCCCAGCTGATTGGCTGGGTCTTCTTTGGTTGCCCTGCACAGGAGAATGGAGCTGGAAAGCAGGTTAATGGGACGGAGATGGAATGGGGATTTTGCTGTAATCTTCCCCAGGATTTTGCAGTAACTTTCCCTTGCCACGCCCACCAAGCCACACCCACCAAGCCACACCTTGCCCACCAAGCCATGCCCACAGAACCGGTAGTAAAAGAAATTGAATCCCACCACTAATAAGAATGTTTTTAAAAACACAACTAAACTCTCAAACACACAACTAAAACTCTCTATGAACTCTGCTGAAATAAAACTGGATTTTGCTGTTGGGAGAAGGCCAATGTACCCAAAAGTCCAGTAGCATGACTTGCCCACTGAAATATATACAATAAAAGCTCTCGGACACTTCAAATTAAGCCTTCCAAGTAAAAAGAAAATGAAAGGAAAACATTGTGTAGTATGAGACATTAAACCCATCTGTCTAATAATTCACATCATCTAGCTATCATTGCTGTGATATAAACACGTTAATGATACATTATCAAAGCAATGGCTAGATTATGTGATAAATCACTAAGGCGGCGAATCTTACTGTAATGGAAGTGGTTGCAACATTTAGTCATTCAAAAACAACAAAAAACACACGAAGAAAAAGTGTCCCAGTCAAAACATGTCCTAGGAATGGGGACATAAGAGTAGGGAGGATCTGATGTGAATTTCCCATAGAACAACTGAAAGAAGTAATGTAAGATTGGAAGACATGGAGAGACCTGGCCCATAGAATCGTTGTCAGGTCTGCCATCTTTGGCGTAGTGCCTCGCTGGCATCCTGCCATCAAAGGCTAGGAGGGAGGGGGACATGGGGAGAGACAAATGGGCAATCAACCTACATGTGTATGTGATGGGAAATTGGGAGGGGGGGAAATGACAGTTTGACAAAGAGCAGGGACACTTGGAACGAGTTTATGCCAGCACCCAAGGCAATGCACCCTGAGAAAGAATGTGGATTGTCTCAAACATCCCAGCGTTCTCAAAACACCTAAGTGAATCTTCATTAGGTGAAGACAGACTGGTCATGGGGGTGGGGGGGCCTGGGATGTGGGGAAACTTTCTGTATTTTTGGCGCATGGGAAATTTAGTTCTAGCCCGACTCTGCTGCAATCAACATATTTTAGTAAAAGAATCTATCACTTCAACCAAATAGAGTCGAGGGTCTTTCGTTTCTCAGAGATCAGACTGGGGCAGGTCTGACAATCGCTGAGCCAGACATGACTGAATAGATATACCATTGTCATCAACATAAAACATGCTTGCATGCATGTTAATTCAGAAATAAATTACACCATACTCAGTGTCTCTTTATCCTACATAAATACAAGATTATGATTTTAAACTTGCTTGCATCTGAATTTTATTCTTTTTTACCCCCAGAAAGGTCATTTTGTGCCAGATACAGAGTTGGGGAGATTCTATATTGAAGAAAGTTTTTGAACTTGGAGATCTGAAGGTGGAGAATAGATTGGGGGGGGTCCCTTCCCCTCCCCCTTCCCCCCTCTCAATCCCTCTGCTCCCCATCCCCGCTGCTTCCCTATGAAAGAGACCAGAGCCTTTGTCAAGCTCATCCATTACAGCAATCCATCTCTTCCTCATCTTGATTTCCTTTCACTTCCTGTGAGCGAGATTGCCGAGGTTGCAAAATTACCCTTATTCTCGTTCTAATGCGCGATCCACACAGGGGAAAAAAATAAAACCTGACAAAAGGAACCCGCAGAGCTAAAAGAGCCAGAATGGTTTTTTGGAGGAACGGGGATGACAAAAAAAATAATAATAATAATGCTGCACTCCAAATGCCCGGGGATAACAGAGTGCAAGAGATGCTGGCAGGAATGGTTATCAAAAGTAGCAAAGCAGCAATTTGATTGCCAAAGACTGAAGAGAAGTATCCAACTTGGAAAGGCCTCCTCCGGACTCCCACTTAACTCAGAAAGCTTCAGGCCAGTTAGAAATGGCCCATTCAAAGGGTAATTGGACACCTGCTTCCTAAGCTGTGCTACCCAGGGGTAAAGCTAGGAAAGAGCTTGATGAATAACAAGGAAGTGACGCCCAGGAAACCCACTCTAAGACAGCGGGGGAGTAGAAAATAAGCAACTACCAAGCCAGAGAAGTCAACAGCTCAAGAAGTTGACAGTGAACTTGGGAGTCATGGTCGCTGCTCCCAAAAGTCAGTCCTCAAGGGATCCAACTAGATGAAAAGTGGGCTAGACTCCCACTAGTCTATTTTGGAAATATTTCACAGGAAGCTTGAGAGAAATGTTGGGCAAATTCCAGCTTAAACAAATGCAAAAATGAATCCAATGATCAACATGAAGGTGCTCTTTAAAATTGATTTAGTACATTTAGTTTTGATTTAGTACAATGTATGAACTTAGATAGTGGGGCTTATAAGCCATTATGACCAGGGAGGGGGGGTGCTTAATGCCCATCACCTCACAACAGAGAAAGTGTTTTTTTCATTTCATTTTAAAAACTTTACTTTTCATTTTTTTCTGTCATTTTTTTTCTGTCAAAGAGATTTTTTTTAATTCCATCATTTAAAAGAAAAAAACCTGCACCCTTCCTTTTCACCAGTAGAGGGAGCTGTGGCACTGAAACCCAGTGCTGTGGCACTGCCTGCTGGTGAGACAAAATATTTCAATTTTTGGGGGGGACCAGAAAGTGGCTCAAACACGCTAGAACTGGCAGCAGGGGAGAAACAGAGTGGAGGAAATGAACAAGCAATAAAAAGGAAAAGGACTAAGCTCTTGGAGGAAGTTACAAGGAAATACAGGAGTAAGCAGAACAAGAGAGCAAGAAACGGTCTCAGCTGGAAGAGAAGTCGAGCTGCAGCAAAGAGAGGCATGCTTAACCAGTGGTGGGTTGCAACCGGTTTAACAACTGACTCTGTCAGCGTACACTTCATGCATGTGCATGGCATTCAATAAAGACCAACTGAATCTCTCCAGCTCACTTTCTAGCCTTTCCCGATAAATAGAACAGCTGAGGTGCAGTAATCCACATCGCCACGCAAATCAGCTGAGCTGCAAAAGAAGGAAATGTAAGACATGATAGGGTGGGGACGGGGGGCTGAGGCCAGCTGATCATCGTTCGTAACGGTTTGCTAGAACCAATCCAAACTGACAGCAGCTCACCACTGTGCTTGACCCTCCCACAGCAGTCTGAAATCAGTTTGCAAATGATCAGTTTCATTTGTAACAAATTTTCTTGTAAATCGGGAATCTGGAAAATTCACCTTTTGAGCACAAGTAGTCCTCGACTTACGGCCACAATTGAGCCCAAAGTTTATTGTGCTGTTAAGTAAGTTCCACCCCATTTTATGACCTTTCTTGCCACAGTTGTAAAGTGAATCATTGCTGTTGATAAATTAGTAACCTGGTTGTTAGGTGAATCTCCTTAATGCCCCCTTTGAGAGTTACAGGAGAAGATGGTCAACAGTTTTGAAGGCAGAAGAGGGCTCTATGTCCCAACAGCAAATAATATGGTGGAGCCATCTTCTAGGAGAAGGGAAATCCTGATTTCAAACCTCCACTGACTTGTGGCTATGTTTATTCTTGCAAAAGGTTTCAGGAGTTCAACCTCGAGGCAAAATCAAGAGCCTGAGTCCCGGAAGCAGTTCGTGACTGTGTACAATCACATTCTGTTAACTCCTATAACGCAGCTGGAACAAATTGTATCAGCTCTGTCGATTACGCTATTTCAGTGACATGGAGAGGGGGGACTTGCTGCTTGGGTAAGAGTTTATCCTCCTTATTGAATTATCCAGGTCTCATGTTCTGGAGAGGACACTCCAGCTTTGCATACAGCATAAAACAACACGGGAAGTGGCAGTTACCACTTTCATAGCACAATGTCAATTCAATTCAAGTGAATCTCATTTCCCCATTGACTTTGCCTGTCAGAAGGTTGCAAAAGGGGATCATGTGCAGGGGTGGGATTCTACCAGTTCGGACCAGTTTGGGTGAACCAGTAGTTCCGGTGATCATTTGGCCCCACTCACCCTCCCCTGCCCTAGTTTGTCCTTTATTTCAGAGTTCTGCACCTCAGCTGATTTGCACGGCACAGCGGATGGCCACGCCACAGCTGCTTTACTCACCAGGGCTGCAGTAGAAAGTAAGTATTATTCAAAACAGGTGGTTTTCAAATGCTGCACGTGCTCACCGAACCAGTTGTTACACCGGTTGAATCTCACCCCTGATCACATGACACAGCAATGGTGACAAGTATGAATCAGTTGCCAAGCAGCTGAATTTTGATCACATGATCATGGGGATGCTGCAAAGGTCATAACTATGAAAAATGGTCATAGGCACATTTTTCAGTGCTGTTGGAAGTTTGAATGGTCACTAAAGTAACTGTTGTAAGTTGAAGAAGTTTATAGAGGGGGTACCTGTGAGAGATCCCTCAAGGCTTTGTGTGATGACCCAGGGCATGACACAAAGGCAACACAGTCAGATGATCAATAAGAGTCCCTTTTATTAGCTCCAACTTTGCCCCCAATGTCCAGGTTACCTTCTAGATGGAGAAAAACTCTCCCAGGAACAGCCTTTGGCTGCAGAAAACTAAGTCCAAAACATGTGCAACACTGTAAGTTAAAGTCCAAACAAGCCAAACTGAAGTCATTAGTTTGGCAGAGTTGGAGCAAGAATTACAGACTTGAAGGCACGGCAAAACTCACACAGTTGGGAAGACGCCAGGAACACAAATAAGCCATGACAACATAGGATAAAGTCGCATTTGCTCCCAGCAGCCTGCCACACACAGCCTACCTTTCTTATCAACTGTCTTCCCAGGTGTGGCTAATGAAGGGAATCAGGGCCCTTTCCTCCCCTGTACGCCATGCAACCCACATTGCTCTCTTCTCTGTTCCTCCCTGTGTGCCCAAGGATGAAGAGGGGGTAGGCCTGTTTCTTCCTCTGAACTCCTCTCCCTTGTTCTATTTCTCCCCTACTCTGCCCAGCTGGACTTTGCCCTTCCCCAGTTTCCTCCACAGCGAATGGAGCCACACTCCCACTCCCTGTCAGCTGTTCATCTTCCTCCTTGGATTCAGACTCTGACAGGGGCATGACACTTTTCCTCTAGTCACAGCTGGGGGGAAGGAAGAGGATGGGTTCTCAATTGCTCTCACGTCTCTGAGTCACACTATGCTTCATTAATACAGCAAAGGCAGTGGTGGGCTGTAACTGGTTTAACAACTGGTTTTGTGAGTGTGCGCTTCATGCGCACAATGTTCAAAATACAGCAAGTTGAAGCTCAACTGCTTACTTTCTTGGGCAGCCCAGTAAGTAGAACAGCCGAGGTACAGAAATCAGCTGTGCTGCACAAATCAGCTGAGCAGAAAGACAGAAATATAGGACAGGATTTGGTGGGGACAGGTAAGCAGGGCCAGCTGATGGTCGGAACTACCAGTTCACTCGAACCAGTCTGAATCAGTAGCAGCCCACCAATGAGCAGAGTGTGAAAAATGGTCCTGTCACTTTTTTCCCACAGCACCATTGTAATTTTGAACGGTCACTAAACAAACTAAACAATTGTTATTTCTAGTTAGTTTCAGTGACAGGAGGCAAAAAAAAAATAGTGCTCAACAAAAGCAACAGAAGTGTTTCAAACTGAGCCAGAGAAATCAGCCTTAAAAGGCCACAGAATATCAATGCTGGAACACCTCCTGTGTGTGTTATGTGTGGCTCCAGAAATAGGCCACTTGCCAGCTTTCTGATATCCTGATGTGGTTCTTGCCTAAAAATGTAATACCTGTAGATATAAATTGAAAGATTCATTCGCTGGCTCCAGACATGTGAAGAGAAGTGCATAATTAAGTGTGAATTTCCATGCATGGAAATGTTTGCCGTGATACCACCTCTGGTGTTTCCTACCTGTCAGCCGGCATTCAGTTGCTAGCATATTTCAGCTCTAAGTACTAATTAATTAAGGTGATTGCTACTGTGGCTGATGATGGGCTTATAATAGACTTTATCTTCAGCTAAGAGGGTGTGGCAAGAGATTACAGGCAGTTTACAAGCTCTCCTAATGGAAACCTCTGGATCCTATAAACAGCCCTCTGCTCTCCTTCCTTCCCCCAGGGATGGAAGCATCTGAAGCAACAAAAGTGACTAAGCAGGGCCCTGAACATGTTGGGTCATTGGGTTACTTCTTGAAAGGCACAAAGAAGCCACTGCTGTTGCTCGCCACCGGCTGGCGGAGCTGGCAGCAGAATCGGACAGTAGCGAGGAGGTTGTGAAGAAACCTGGGCCAGTCTTGGAGGCTGAGGAAAGCTCAGACGGGGGCTCTGAATTGGATGGGGCCAGGGCAGGCTGGCAGTTATCAGCTGCCTTCAGACAGCAGTGAGGTGGGGGAGTTTCTGGAACTGTTTCCCAGCCTGTGCATGCAAGGCTACCAGAAGAGAAGCACAATTGAGAAAGCAGGGTTGACTCAAGAGTAAGGCCACACCTCAGAGATGGTTGGCCCCTCCCATAAGACATAAAAGAGGAGTGAATGGGACATGAGTTTTTGCAGGAAGCAATTAGTTCATCTGGTTGATTCAAGCTTTGAAAAGTTCTGTTTGACTCTGTGTCAAGTTTGGCTTTGCCCTGAGTTTGGCCATTCATTCTCTGGCAGCATTCCAAGTGCGATAAGGTGAGCGTTTAGAAACATTCCCCTGAAAGACTGTTTGTGAAGCCTTGCAGGCTGTGAATGAACATAATTCACAGCCGTGAAAATAAAAGAGGTTTTGTCGGGACTGAGATTGTGTTTTATGCTTTCTAAGGAAGCGTAGATCAAAACAGTAGTAGGGGAAGGGAAGGAAGATCTTTTGTGAGATTCCAACAAAATAAGGCTGCAAAGGTGATGAAAGGATGGGGAGTTTGCAGATCAGCAGAATCCTACCCAGATCCCACCAACTGCAATCTCTAAATCAGAATAGAGTTGGAAGGGACCTTGGAGGTCTTCTAGTCCAGCCCTCTGGTAAGGCAGAACCTATCCGATTTCAGACAAGTGGCTGCCCAGCCTCATCTTAAAAACCTCCAATGATGGAACTTCCACAACTTCTGAAGGCCATCTGTTCCACTGGTTAACTGTTCTCACTGTTAGGAAGTTTATCGTACAAGATTTATGGCTTTTTTTCCTCTCAGAAAGTGGTGTTTATTTCTAGCTTTCAGCAAAAGCCACCCCATAGGGAAAAAAAAAGAGTTTGCTTAATGACAAGAGTGTTCGGTTAATGACAGCAGCGTTAGCAGCCACTACAAAAAATGTTTTAAAATTGAGCAGGTTCATGTGATGCAGGTTCAATTACAGTCATTATGTTGATGATTACCTGTCCTTCCAACTGCAATAACCTTTTCAACTCAGCCCCAGATCTCAGCCGCATCTCAGCATCTGGACTAGCCCTTTACCCTAGGATATTTTAGCAATAGCAGGTTAATAGGCTTATATACTGCTTCACAGGTTTACAGAGTCAGCCTCTTGCCCCCAACAATCTGGGCCCTCATTTTAATGACCTCGGAAGGAGGGAAGGCTAAGTCAACCTTGAGCCTGGGGAGAATCGAACTCCTGGAAGTCAGCAGAATTAGCCCTCTCTAAGTGGTTTACAGAGTCAGCCTACTGCCCCCGACAATCTGGCAACCTGTTGCCAGCCTATTGCTCCCAACAATTTTACCGACCTCGGGAGAATAGTTGGCTGAGTTAAGATTGAGCTGCTGACAGTCGGCAGAATTAATACTGCCTTCTGGCTACTGCACCACCACATTTTTTATATTTTAAGTTGAAAAATATAGAATTCCCTCCCCATGATAACAGAATCTCACCTTGCATGCACGATGCTATTGATAATAAACGACTGCTTAATTAAAAGATAAATACCCTTATTGAAAACCCACTTAGTTTGTATAGCTGATGCTATTATGGTTGTCACAATAACCTATCATTGCAAAAGATGCATCGGCCCTGCTGGTGAATTGGGGGAAATTTGAATAGCTTTTCTAAGCAGGAAAGAAAAACAATAAACGGAAAGGTCATCTTCTGCATAATTCCCAGGGTATTTTGATAAGCAAGGTGATTGTGCCAGTCCTACCATTTCTTCTTTTCTCTGACAGGTTTTTGGTGAATGGAGGGAGAGAATGGGGCAGGAAGGTTGGTTTCAACAGCAACACACTGTTCTGACCTGGGTTTCACCAAATCACGAAACAATACTCCTTGTCCCAACAAAACCCCTTTTTATTAGGCTGATGTGAATTCCTCTCCTTCACATCCAGCAAAGTCCCAGCAAACAGTCTTTCAATGGTAAATTTACAACCACAGACCTTATCAGACTTGGAGAGTTGCCAGGCTGATAGCTTCCAAGTGCAACGCTGTACAAGGAAACACTTGGCTAGGAGTCTCTGGGAGGCACAAACAAATCTTCACACTAATTAAACGATCTAATTGTCTCCTGCAAACCTCACTCCCCTTTCGCTCCTATTTATTCCTTATGGGAGGAAGCATTCATCGTCTACCTGTGCCTTTACTCCCAAGTTGAACCTTGTTCCCTTCTCCTGGCAGCTCTGCACATGCACACACTGGGAGCAGGCTCCAGCTGTTCTTCTGCCCCATTGATCTCTGACTCCGAAGGCAGCTGATAACTGTCAGACAGCCCTGGCCCCATCTCTGCCTCCGATGCAGAGCACTTATCAGAGCCTTCCCCAGACTCCAGGACTGGCCCATGTTCTTCCCCAACCTCCTCACTGTCTGAGCCTGCTACCAGACACAACACATACTCCTCAAAATATTAAGATCAAGCTTGGGGAGTTGTGTTGGGAGGAAACAGAAAAGGTCTACTCTGAGAATGCTGGCACAAGAGACAGCCTCTGCCAGTCATTCCAACAATGGGATGTTCCTACCCTGGAAACCTGGAATCTCTGAAACTCATTGTGGCTAATGGTGCATGTATGTGATGCATTTCGGTTCATAAAGGTTTCTCAATTATTTTCCATATTGCCAGTGAATATATGTGTGTTCTTGACTTACAATAGTTTGCTTAGTGATTGTTCGAAGTTACAATGGACTGAAAAACCTGACTTATGACTGTTTTTCAGTTATGACCTTTCCAGTATTCCTACGATCATGTGATCAAGGTTCAGATGCTTGGCAACAGGTTAGAATAGAATAGAGTCGAGTCGAGTCGAGTCAAGTTGAGTCGAGTAGAAGGAGTCTATAACCGTGCTGGTGAACCTATGCCACATGTGCCAGAAGTGGCAAGCAGAGCCATTTCCCCCAGCACGCGAGAGGTTGTCTGGAAGAACCTTACTGCGCATGCACAAGGGGTGTGAGGGGGCCAACATGCATTGCCTTCTGGGTGCTGGCACGCAAGCACGTGCAAGTGAGCACGCACTCAATTATAAGCATGGGAGCCAAAAAAGGTTAACCACCACTGTAAGTTCCTCCGTGCCATCTCAGCATCCATTTCAGCTTCTCTGTATCCTTAAAATTCTGTGAAGTACACACAGGTGTAGTGGCCTAGAGGTGGAGCTCTCGCCTCACAATCAGGAGGCTATGAGTTCGATCCTAGGTGGAGGCAGATATTTCTCTCTCTGGTCACAATGAGAATAGATCTATTGAACAAAACTCCACGTTGGTAACAGGA
This sequence comes from Laticauda laticaudata, assembly GCA_004320025.1. Lineage (NCBI taxonomy): Eukaryota > Metazoa > Chordata > Lepidosauria > Squamata > Elapidae > Laticauda > Laticauda laticaudata. The sequence goes on along the minus strand of BHFT01029798.1, from coordinate 18,939 downwards.
AAGGCATCCAGCCATTAAAACACTCTGCTAGCTCCATTCAGTTGCCCAGACTCCACCCCACAAGGGATCATGGGGTCATTAAAAGATGAGAACACATGTGCATGTGCATGCACACACAGAGAGAGCTATCAGCATTGGGCTCAGTACATGAGCCTGACCAAATGGCATGAATTCCTTTCCCCGATTTGAAAACTGCTTTGATGCACTGTAAAAACATATTGACCGAACATTATGCAAATGACATGCAAATTGCATGGTTTGTGTGATGCCATCTCTGTGGATGACACACTCCATGATTTAACAGACTATCAGGAATAATGGACACCTATTCTATTAAACGGTCGGTTAAATCAACTGTATATTTTGATATTTCTCATTTTTGAAGGGCTAACTTTGATGAATTATCATCAAAAACCAACTGTTGCCTAATCTCAATAAAATATCTTGATGTTTCCTGGGAAAAATGAGAAGAAAAGTATTGAAATAAATAAAAGAAAAAAAGAGAAGGGAATATCTTTGCAACCTGAGTATCAGTTGGGGCAGCAAACATCACCAACCTGAGGAAAATTTCCATCGATCCAGGATTCCCTGGGCATCTTTCCCTCATCCCTACTTTTGGGTTGAGCCAACATGCCTTCCATTGACTGGTGGTGGACACTCTTCTTGAAGGGACTTGCTTTCAATGTTTTGGCCTCTCTGGGATGTGGAGAGGGGCTCTGATGGATGGCCTCACAATGTCGTCAAAGGGGGTGGGGGAAAAGCCAGCTTGAGCAAGTGGAGCTGAGCCCCTGCGCTCACCCACTGCTTGAGCAGCTGGGTTCCGAATGGGCCAAGGCCCAGTGCTGCAGCCTGGGAGTTGGGGAACCCTGCTTGGAGAGGAAAATTTAGCCAATTATGAAGACATTACTGTAATTTTAAAACCGATGGGGATGGCACGTCTCCCCTGGAATGTCTGGACAGTCCAGGGACTGAGGATGATGGTGTCCCAGAGCTCTCTGGCACTGGAGGAGGTGGTGAGCTGGATGGGGAGCTGCCTGCCTTCACAAACACAAGGGAGGATCTGCTGAAGGTGGGCAGTGGTGATGAGACAGCAGAGATGGAATAGAATAGAATAGAATAGAATAGAATAGAATAGAATAGAGAATAAAATAGAGAATAGAATAGAGAATAGAATAGAGAATAGAATAGAGAATGGAATGGAACAGAGAATAGAATAGAGAATGGAATGGAATGGAATGGAATGGAATGGAATAGAATAGAATAGAATAGAATAGAGAATGGAATGGAATGGAATNGAAGAGAAGAGAAGAGAAGAGAAGAGAAGAGAAGAGAAGAGAAGAGAAGAGAAGAGAAGAGAAGAGAAGAGAATTCAATTCTTTATTAGCCAGGTGTGACTGGATGTCTTCGGTGCACAAGCTCTCAGTGTACATAAAAGATATAACTGATAAATCAGGATCATAGTCAGAGTTGCCCCCAAAGTGTTTTTCCCAAAAGGCAACTGGACTTTCTTGGTTTTTTTCCTTGAAAACATTTCACTTCTCATCCAAGAAGCTTCTTCCATTCTAGAATTGATTCAGTGAAATGTTTTGAAGGAGGAAAAAAACAAGGAAGTCTGGATGCCTTTTGGAAAAAAAACAAACCTGGTTGCCTTTGGGGCAACCAGGACATGGATGATTGGAAATCTCCATAGACAGTATAGCCAGGGCTGAACTTTTTGAACTTTTTTCAGTAACTTCTAGTGGAAGTTACAACCCATCCCATTGGAAAACAACTGGTGGACTGGCTTTGGAGAAATCTGGAGAAAATTAGGTGGTAAAGCTTGAAAGATCATTTCTACCTAGCTCCACACTACTTTAGATTTTAATTTTATTTCCCTAACTCATAGCTTACAGGGATATTCATGTTCCCCACTCCATGCTGTCTCAAAGAAAGATTTTCCAACCAGTGCCTTAAAATAGTTTCCCCCCCTGCAAAGATTTGGTAGAAATATTATTTTCCCCTGCATTGATGTTCCTTCTTTTAAAGCATCTTATCAAACCTCATGTAACATTTTACAGGGAAATCACTGTGATAGTGAATAAAGGGAAAAAGGAACTCAAGAAAATAGAGGAAAGCATCATGAAACATGACTTTTTTTAAAAAAAATGGGTAGGGAGGTTAACCTGATTCAGTGACATATGACCTTTCAGTGCCCCGAGGTTAGCTCTGGATTAAATCACAAGTGAAATAATCAGAGAGGGTTTGCTTCAAAAAATAATGCTCTGTTTGACTCTTTTTGACAGAAGTTGAACAAAGATGCCAACAAACAAATTAAGGAGAATTTGACTGTCTGACAATGCATCTTTTAATGGCACAACTGCATGTATATTTTGCTTACCCTGAGCCCATAGTTCTGCTGCTTTATGATGTTTGTTTGTTTTCTCTTTTTCCTTTAACAATTCAAAGTAGGCCATAACAACAACAGTAATAGCAATATAAAATTAGCCACTGGGCTAGTGAAGAATGCCATTAAATTTATAAAGGGAAGAGGAGGAGACAGAGAAGGGGAAAGAGAGGAAGGAGGAGAAGGAGAGGAAGGAAGAGAGGAAGAAGAAAGAGAAAGAGAAAGAGAGGGAGGAGGAGGAGGAAGAGGAGGAGAAGGAGAAGGTCTTGTAAATTAATTGATAGACTGCAACTAGGAAGAAGACACTTACAAGCTCCTGAGTGGGGACGTGGCTTATATCCAAATCAAGTTGGCTTAGAAACAAGAATATTATTACAGTTTGGGGAAGGAAGTTGCTCAGCATATTTCTAAGACAATCTGAAAAGAACCCGGGTAGATCTTCCATCAGGGGAAAAATATTTGTGGAATTTCATGGGGAGTGAAATGATTTCCAAGAAGAAGGAAAAGTTCTTGCCTAACCTTAGGGTGTGCTTCATTCCCATCTATAGAAGAGGAACTGCTGCCCTTAGGACATTAATGGATTTCAACTTCTACTGTTCTCACCCAGAGTTGCTTACAGGAATCTAAGAGACCACGAGATCTGTAGACTGACAGCATCTTGAGAACCAGTGCAATATTTGAAATGCATTTGGAGATTCCTCCATAGATGCATAATTCAAATTCTGTGCCTTCTGGATCCTCCAAACCAACCTGATGAGTTGTTCAATATGGTTATTCATTTTCATTGTCCAAATGCAGCCAGATAGGTTGGCAAGCTGTCAAATGAGTTACATTCGAATATATCTTTTTTTTTTTTTGCATTCTCAGTCATCTTGCCACAAAACACCAATATGTTTGCAGAAATCTCCCTTGAGAAGCCAAGAAGTTATTACTATTTCGACTAACAAAAGAGAAGTTTGAGTGTCTCTTTCCTTTCCTTTCCTTCCTTCCTTCCCTTCCTCCCTCCCTCCCTTCCTCCCCCTCTCTTCTTCCTCCCTCCCTCCCTCCTTCATTTCAGAAATAGGCAAATTATTACACAGGAGGCAAAAATGCAATAAAATAGATAAACTAAAATTAAGTCCAGATATCATTGTTAAGGATTGGGCACCATCTACTTAACTAAAGGAAACACTAAGTTATAATAAACTAGAATTCAATATGTCCATATTTCTCTATGGCCAAAGAACAGAAAATCTTTTGAAGATATTTGGTGTTTTGTAAAAGGATCAACAAGGACTAAGACATTTATGGAATAGTAAGTAAATCTTTTGAAAACTGAAAACAGCACTTTCTTCTATTCATTTAACAAAACTGGAGAATTGTTGCATTTTTATGCTTTACTGAATCTCCAAGTGGTTGCTCTACTTCTCCAAACAGAAGAGAGCCCATCAGAGTCCAAGCTAAGGCTGAAATTCAATTTGTTTGTTATTTGTTGCTTCTACTCAAGTGGGGTTACAACATTAGAGAAATGAATGACGAACCAAGTGTTGGATGGCCTTTTAAGAAAAAAAAACCTCCCCTGTGAGCTTTTAAGAGCACGTGACTTTCTTCACAAATTCTGAAGTACTGTGAGAATAAAAATCTTTCTCATGGGTATTTCTGCAGAAGCAGGAAGCATTCCAAATGTGGAAATAACTTGAGGATGAAAACTCGGCTCCACAAAAGGAAAAAAATAAATAAATAAAGCAAATTTTGGGACAAAGATGAGAATTAGCATCTGTTTTAATCAACTGGCCAACTCCATTCATCCATTTATCCATCCATCCTTCCATCCATCCATCCATCTGCTCTTAGAGTCATAAGAATTAATGTTGGATAGAAGTTCCATGACCTCATTTTAACTGCCCATCATCTATAGAATAGAATAGAATAGAATAGAATAGAATAGAATAGAATAGAATAGAATAGAATAGAATAGAATAGATTCCTGTGGCATAAAATGCATAGAAAACAATAGTAAACTAATATAAAAGGAGCACAAAATATGACAATACACATACGATGGAATAGTAGTCAATTTTTTAAAATATGAGGAATTCAAGAAGTTATATACAAGTTATAGGTTACATTTTGAAACATGTTGGTTTGTGAAAATGTATTACATTTTTTATCTTTCAATATATCTTCTTTTGTTATTTTGTTACACAAATATGATTTTTCATAAGAAATCTAAGACAAAATGCAAACCATGCCTGTTCCTCTCAGTCAGTTGCTATCTTATGTGGATTAGTCTTCAAAGAGAACAGAAATATTTGCAACAATTATTAGTTTCAATTGGTATCAAGTATTTATGTATGACAGTCACTTTGACTATGTATGATATGAAGTCTTGAATTAGGTGAGGATAAACAAAACCTTTTCAAGGAGGAAAATTTTATTTGTTGTTGTTTGGCCTGTTTCCTATTCCTTACCCATGTGTTCAAAAAGGAGCCTCTTCTAGCAAGCATGCTTGTATGACAAATTAACCTAAATTAACCTTGCGTTAGAATTGAAGAAATGTATGAATGCAACTCTAGAAGATTGTAAACCTTAATTTATGGTTTTTCCCATTATGCTGAGTTATTCTGAGAATTTATCTGAATTGAATGGATTTTGCTCATGGAGATCACCCATGGTTTATAAAATCACACCAAACCTTCAGTTGGAATAGATTCAGTCCAAGTCTGCCAATCAATGATTTCCATAATTGCAATTTCAAGTTAAAATGACTCAACCATTCAAATTGGATCCTAGGTTACATCCAGACCTTGCACAGTTGTGTTACTCTGGTTTTAGACTGTACATATCATCATAATCATCACCATCATCAGCAGTGTTGGAAAGGACCTTGGAGGTCTTCTAGCCCAACCCCAATTCAGACAAATGATTGTCCAATCTCTTCTTAAAAACCTTCTATGTTGGAGCATCCATGACTTCTGGAGGCAAGTCGTTCCCCTGGTTAATTTCTCCTTAGCTCTTGGTTGGTTCTCTCCTTGGTTAGTTTCCATCCTTTGCTTCTTGTCCTACCTTCAGGTGCTTTGGAGAATAGATAGTTCCTGTTCCTCTTCTTTGTGGCAGCCTCTCAAATACTGGAACACTGCTATCATGTTACCCCTAGTCCTTCTTTTCGCAAGACTAGTTATACCCAATTCCTGCAAACATTGTTTTAGCCTCCAATCCCTTAATCATCATCTTTGTTGCTCTTCTCTGCACTTTTTCCAGCATCTCAACATCTTTATTATATCGTGGTGACGATAACTGGATGTGATATTCCAAGTTTAGTTTTTCTGGTTACATTTTTAGGGTGTTCTCTATTCAAGCTAGCAGGAAAGCAAATTGCATATATTTCTCAGTATTTGAACACTAGACGTGAACACAATATTCTGGATTTGTTTGGGACAACACAGAAGAGCTACATAGGATGCCAAGCTGCAAGAGGATTACTTTTGCACTAAGTGAAGGAAGAAGGAGTTGAAGAAATGCCAACCGAGGAGAGCAAAAAGATCTAAAACTCAGAGCATAGAACTAACAAAGTCACATGCACAATAATATATAAAAATTATATGCTGCCCCAAGTCCAGGCAACTCTGTAATGTCCATAATGATTTGAAAAGGCTGCTGTATAGCCGGGGTGTCAAACTCAATTTAATTGAAGGCTGCATCAGGGTTGAGTTTGACCTTGGGGGGGGTTGGGCATGCTGGGGTGGGCATGGCCAGTTCAAGGTCACTCATCAAGGCTCTGTTTTCAGTCACAACAACCTCCTGCAGCCATCTGGAGGTCCTCGAGCTTTGTTTTCACTGGCAGAGGCACAGCGGTCTGGTCCTTCATTATTTCCAGGATGGCCCCACAGGCCAGGTCTAAGCATCCCATGGTCCACCTCTAGCCTGGGGGCCTTGATTTTGACACCCCTGCTCTATAGGAACACCATATAATACTTATGCATGTGCAACTTTTTAAGTGAAAAGTTGAGCTGCATTAAACCATAATAATTAATAAATAACATTTTAATGCTATAGCTGTTTAAAAGCACTTTCTAAAGATTAACAATTGCCTTTCAATAGCAATAAACAGTTTGCTTTTATAGCAATGTATAAATGGGACTAAAATGAAAGTATGTTTTTAACCCTGTTAAAATATGAAGTTGAAATGGCCCAGCAAAGAGATAAGCAACAGATTTCTGAATTCATCATGTGAATGTCTGTAGTTTATTATTTCAGCAACTTTATAGTTTCAGAATAGAACTTGTGGTCCAAATAACAAAAATGGTGAGAACCTAATCTAATGCCATCTTTTCTTCATTCCACTGTTCCATCGCAGGAATACTTTCTGTATAGACAGAAATATGGTCAGACTTAACCATAGTTTCAAATGGAAAACTGTAAGCATCCTACACCAAGCATCCTAAAATGCTAGGAAATTTCTTGCAGCCTGGCACTCTGACAAACTAGCCATCAACAGACACATAGACATAAACAATACCTACATACCATGCAAAAGAGTCAACCATCAAATCATAAAAGGGAAGAAAAAGACCGAAACACTTCTCCACCAGCAATCAGCACTCAGATCAGCACAGATTAACAAATTATTTGTTTAGCAGAGTGATGGTGTTTAGGAAAACACTGTTCTTGTGTCTAATTGTTCTGGTGTGTAGTGCTCTATAGTGCCATTTTGAGGGTAGGAGTTGTACCAGTTTATGTCCAGGATGTGAGGGGTCTGGAGATATTTTCACAGGAATCATACATGCAGTAAATAAATACAGTGTGTTTTTTTAAAGTTTTTGCAGGTACTTACATGTGTGCTGTTCAGCTTCCTTTGGGTATTATCCCATGTCATTGTAGTGCTTTTAAAGTTGTAGCAATAGCAACGTTTCAGCAGAATCTCATCTGCCATCATATATATACAAACTCAATACAATATATATATATACATATATACATATATATATATATAAATTGATTTGATTCTGTACCATCAAGTCAGTGTTGCTCTTTGTGTCCACCTAGATAGATAGATTATTCTCTAGGACTACTTTATATTGAAGAAAATAACGGTCGGGAAGAAGGCGAGACTCCTCGTGATGGACTGTAGATCATGACTCTCTGGGCTATGGTCCATGCTCTTCCATTGGAGAGCCCCAATTAATTCATTAGGGGCTGAAGCTGCCTTGGAGGGGCGGCGAAGTAAGGGGAAGCCTCAAGCCAGGTTGAGGGGAGCCGCATCTCCCCCCTGGGCTTGTCCTTTTTCCCCCAAAAAACAACTGCAATGTGGTTTAAAATGGCCACCCTGAAGAGGAGGACTCAGTTTGGATTAAGATTTGTGCAGGAGGGAGAAAGAGGTGGATAACATGTGAACCGGGACAACTGGGGCAATACAACTAAACAAAAGTACCCCGGGATTTAGGTACATGGAATTTTTAAGAAAAGAAAAATGATGGTGAAATTACAAAGGGACAGGAGAAAAAAAAAGAAAATATTTCTGACATCTAAGCGGGCTTCGACTGGGAAAGGAAGAAGCTGGAACTAAAGATTTAACTAAATTGGGACAAAATATTTTGGGAATAAACAGGCATAAACATAAGCTGGACTTAAGATTGTCAAATAATAATAATAATAATGTTTTACAAATTGGAGACTGGACTGTGCTGGAATATTGAGGTTCTAAAAAACCCTAAATACCGTATATACTCACATATAAGCGATCTTCGCATCTCAGCCGACCTTAAAAAACTGCCCAAAATGAGGCATTTTGCAAAAACTTGCATATAGAGGGAAAAATAAAGAGGGAAAAGTCAGCAGGGCAAAAGTTGCGGCTCATCGTCCATCCAGGGAGAAAGGCTGCAAAGGTCAGCTGACAGGGAGTGCGAGAGCCAAGATTCTCATCACGGCGAAGTCGCTGCCCGACTTTGCGCGATGAGAGCCAGGATTCTCATCGACGAAGCCCGCCACGCTAAGTCACTGCTCCAGCGCAAATCAAGGCACAGCCACCTATAAATCAGATTTTAGCGCGTATAAGCCGACCCCCAAATTTGGAAAAAAAAAAGCGTTCTAAAGTCGACTTATATGCGAGTATATACGGTAAAAAAATCAGGGAAAAGGTGAAGGTTTGTTATAATGGAGAGTGCAACTTTTGACAAAAACTTGAGCTCAAACAAAAGGGAAAGCATCCTGTTTCTGAATGAACTTGTGTGGATATAACATTAAAAAGATATTGAACAAAGTAAGAATCTAAGAAAGTGAAAGGGGAACCAGAATAAAGAAAAAAAGCAAGGAAGGCTGACTCTGGGATTGATTGATGTTTTTGGTATACCTCGGCTGAAATAACTGAAACTTTAGAAAATTGAAAGAAGAAAGAAGAAAAGTAAAAGTGTTTTTTTTTGGGGGGGTGGATTTTAACAATCATTATAAATATAAGAGTATGTAATGATGATATCTCTTCGGAATTAAAAATGGACTTAAAATATGAGAAAATAACTACAGGAAAGAGGCAAATCTCTTTGCTATGTGTTAGAAAAAATGGAAATGGCGATTGAAGAACAGAAGAAAGAAGCTTCAGAAGAGGAGGAGTTGATTCAAGGAGAAAACATTTAAAATAGACAATTAACACAAAGACACTACAAAAGAGTGGGGAAAGAAGGAAGGTTAAAAGTTGAGAATTTAAGAAGGCAATCAAAGGGGAATACTGTGAAGTCGGGAAAGGCAGAAGAGCTAAAAGAAAAGGGGAAAGGAAGATATTAAGAAAGAGAGGGATTTAAACTGGAATGAGAAAAGATATGGAGAAAAGAGGGGGCGAGAAGCATTAAGAAACAGGTGCATGATAAAACAAATACGAAAAAGTAAAATTGTTGAAAAGAAATTGCTTTTTCAGAGATAATGGTTGATGAATTAAAAAGGGGATTCGCAGGGGACAAGTGTAACAAGATATTTTTGCAATTAAAAATATTTAGAAATAGGATAATATAGATACTGATAACTCTTATTGAAAATCAAGGGGGGGGGAATATGCTGCGGAATCCAAATGAAAAAGATGTAATGATTATTATTGTAACTTCTTAAAAATAATGTTTACTGGGAATCAAAGATGAGGGAATAAAGTATATTTTAATCTTGAGTTCAAAACAATAAAAGGGAGAAACCTAAACTTGTTTTTTTTAAAGTGTTAAAATTTGTATCATCTAGAATTTATAAAAAGAATGTGTAATGGAAAGGGAATATGACAGACTAAAGAACCAACTAAATTAATAATAAATTAATAGACTATTAAAAGCAAGGAGAGACATTGGAACTATTATTATTATTATTAGCAAACACATATGTATTTATACTTTTATTTTTAAAATAAATATTAAAAAGATTATATTGAAATAATTGAAATGAAACAAAAAAGATATTCGATTGAGATTAATGAAAGACACTAGAATTAATGTGTTTTTTTTCTCCTTACGAAAAATTTAGAATGGAAAAGTTAATTTAATAGAATTAAGTATGCATATATGAATGTATAATTGCTGTCATATTTGTATGTAAAGGTGATGACCCGGAAATATGTTGTTCACTAAAAAGAGATTTTTGTTTTTAATGTGAAAAACTGAATAAAATTTGTTTAAAAAAATAAATAAATAATGCTGTAGTTTAATCTCAGATAAAGAGTATAAATAAATTGGCTGGGAGAGGGTGGAAGAAAATCAGTATATTCTGTTATTTTTAATTTTTAAATTCATTTAACAACTCCATGATTCACTTAGCAGCTGCAGTAATTTGCATAACAAAAAAGTATGTGTTAAATGAGGCACAACTCATTCAGCAATTTGTCTTGCTTGGCAGCAGAAATTTTGGCCTCCACAGTGGATGTAAGTTGAGGACAATCTGTGCTTTAAACCACTGCAAGAAAATTCAGATGTGTTTTTATCTTGCTGGGGCACAAATCAGTTTTTCTTTCCTGTCAGCCCTGCGAACATAAGTAGAAAGCCGAAGAGATAACAATTTAAAACAAAACAACATCTTTAAAACCAAAACTGGCTCTTAGACACGATGCTTTAAGCGCCACTTCCTGGTTTTTTTTGGCAACATCAAGGAAACCCAATAGCTGTATATCCTCTCCAGGCATTCAAACGTATGTTTAGAAAGAGAGAGAGAGAGAGAACACTCAAGCAAAATATACATACTGAGATCTGAGAATTCAATGGGAGAGAAAGAGAGGAAAAAGCATTTCATGTATTTCTCACTCTTTCTATAAATATACAAGAATGCTCTTCCCATCCAATTCTCTCATGGTTCACCAAGAATTTCATGTGGATGTGAACTTTGCTGTTCATATTAGGGGAAAAATAGTGGTGTTTTCACAAGTTAACTCATGCCTGGAAGAAATCCCAGTTTTACAAGTTGCTCTAATTGCCTTGCCAATTGTCCGTGGGAATATTTAGGATGGGAAAATATCAATGCTTTTCCAAAAGAATTCAGTTAATGGAAAAATGGGAGGGGGGATGAGTGAGAGGCCGAAGCTACCGTGTCAATCTTCAAGGGAAACCAGAGTGAAAAGTGTTTCATCTCCTACTTTTGTTATTGTTGTGGTGGTGGTTTTTTTGAATCTTTGTGTTTCCAAAACTATTTTGACTTTTGTTTTCAATCTCTTTAAGGAGATTTTGTCTGGGCTACTTACTCTAACTTCAGGAAACTTTGCTAGCTTTAATAACTCCAAGTTTCCCTGGAAACAAACTTTATGTTGAATTTTAGCAATGAATCATTTTAACCCCTTTCTTTCCCCCCCCCATCATCTCCCATTTTACAATCCTGTTTTCTTTTCCATCATCATCATATCATAATTTTTTGTTATTGTAACCATCTAATAATGGTTTTTCAAGGCTACTTTTTCTTAAATGATTAAGAACCTAGTATAGATATATATATTCCAAAGTGTGGGCAGAGGCGTCCATGGAGGAGAGTACAGGGGTGAACAAAGCCAAGATTGTGGTTTGTACAGGTAGTCCACGACTTACAACAGTTCATTTAGTGACTGTTTGAAATTACAGTGGCATTGAAAAAAGTGACATGACAATTTTTCACACTTACGACCATTGCAACATCCCCATGGTCATGGGATCAAAGTTGAAGCACTTGGCAATTGACTCATATTTATGATGGATGCCGCATCTCAAGGTCATGTGACTGCCTTTTGCAGCCTTCTGACAAGCTAAGTTAATGGGGAACCAGATTCACTTTATAACCATGTTGCTAACTTAACAACTGCAATGATTCATTTAACTGAGACCTTCAACTTTCTAGGTTCTATCATATCACAAACCTAAAATGGACACCTAACATCAAAAATATCATCAAAAAAGCACAAAGAATGTTCTTTCTGTGCCAAATCAAAAAGCTCAAACTGCCTGAGGAGCTGCTGATCCAGTTTTATAGAGGAATGATTGAGTCTGTCGTCTGCACCTCTATCACTGTCTGGTTTGATTCTGCAACCTAACAAGACAGACACAGACTTCAGAAAAAACAATTACTACCTGCCTTCAATCAAGGACCTGTATACTGCATGAGTCAAAAAAAGGGCTATGAAAATATCTACAGACCCCTCACATCCTGGACATAAACTGCTTCAACTCCTTCCCTCAAAATGATGCTATAGAGCCCTGCACACCAGAACAACTAGACACAAGGACAATTTTTTCCCCAACGCCATCACTCTGCTAAACAAATAATTCCCTCAGCACTGTCCAACTATTGAACTTTTGTGCAAAAGCCTTCCAAATCATCAGCTTGATTCAAATGCATCTGATTTGATTTGACAATCTGATTTCACTTCCAAATTTGATTTCAGGGTTGATAAGGTTCAATCATTCAGTCAAATTAGTTTTGAATTGCATCACTGAACTGACTTCTGTGTAGCTCGAATGCATCATGCTTATTTTTTTCCCAAATCCATCTAAATTCACTTGTGATTCAATTAATTTAATATTCAATAATATCTATGTTACTATGACTATTAATCTCCTCATCACTCCTTATCACTCATCCCCTCCCACTTGTGACTGTATGACTGTAACTTTGTCACTTGTATCCTTACAATTTATATTGACTGTTTCCTAGTATGATTTGATTGCTTATTGTACCCTCTATGACTATTATTGTTGTACCTTGATTCTTGACTCTTGACAAATGTATCTTTTCTTTTATCTATACTGAGAGCATTTGCACCAAGACAAATCCCTTGTGTGTCCAGTCACACTTGGCCAATAAAGAATTCAATTCAATTCAGTTCTGTTCTATTCTATTCTATGTAATTCTATTCTATTCTATTAACTGCGGCAGGTTTAAAATGGGGCAAAGCTCATTTAATAAATTTCTCATTTAGCCACAGAAATTTTGGGATTGTGTTCATATCTCAGGGACTACTTGTGTAGGGTTCATGGTAAGGCTTCAGTTATGACCACTGTAGGTTTTGGTTGTTTTTTTTTCGTGTTGTGTGAGTGTCCTAGGATAGTGGAAGTTGGTTAAGATTTTTGAACTGAATTTGAAGGAAAAGTGAATTATTTTCTTTTCTAAATGGAGATGAACAGCCTCCAATTTAATAGTCTTAACCTTAACCCCAACTTTTAAATGAAGGGCGCTGAAATGGTTAAGTATGTTTTGCAAATTCTGGAACACCTAGAGAGAATCTAGTGACTGCAGGGTCTTGATCTACAACAGACCTTTGTATGTTTGCAACATGCCTTTCTAGATTTGTCGAAATCTATTCTGGGAAATATTTTGTTCCTTGGAGTATGTAAATGTAGATAGTACAAAATATATTTTTGCTTTATATTGTACAGTTTTATATAAAAAGCCATCTTGCTAGTGACAGAACTTCTCTATTTTTCAACATACCTCTTTACACAATAATGAGAAAAGATAGAAAATGTGAAAAATTAATGGATAAATGAATTTATTACTATATTCTTGATTAAATGAATTTCTTTATTTCTTTCTGTATTTTATACTAAAAATATAAAAATAAAATAAAATAAATATGAGGTAAGAACAATGCAACACTCTTAATATAACCAGGAATCATTCCCAAATTAGTTTAGGATTTGCAGAACACATGTTCTACAAGGTACAAATGCACATTTATCAACAACTTGTGTTGTTGCAGATTTTTCCCTGTCAAAAGATGTTTTATTTAAAAGTTATCTGATCATGCAGGTAATGTACACATTTACTTTTATGTTGACCTTAGTATGAATTAAATAGAATTATGTTAAGGTTTCTGTAATTACACTGACTTCTATTTGTTTGATATTGCATACATTTAAAGCATTCACTTGATCTGATCCAGTGTGATGATTTGAACCAGTTTGAAAATTGAACTTTTGTGCAAAAGCCTTCCAAATCATCAGCTTGATTCAAATGCATCTGATTTGATTTGACAATCTGATTTCACTTCCAAATTTGATTTCAGGGTTGATAAGGTTCAATCATTCAGACAAATTAGTTTTGAATTGCATCACTGAACTGACTTCTGTGTAGCTCGAATGCATCATGCTTATTTTTTTCCCAAATCCATCTAAATTCACTTGTGATTCAATTAATTTAATATTCAATAATTATTTTAAAGCATTTATCAACAGTTCTTGCCAAAAAAAAGGGGGGGGGGATTTGTAAAGACCTCCATTTGTGTGACTGAGTACATCTCTTTAGCCAACTGTTTCAAAAATTGTATTTAAAACATGTTTGTGGGAACTGCTTGAGAAACTAAGGAAATATGAGTAGTATTTTACATATTTAGATGAATTCAATGAGCTGTTGGCCGATTGTTAAAGTCTGACCTCACTTTCTTCTCATGTGAAATTTTGTAGTGTTAATAACTACTTGCATAGTTTCTTAATTTTCTCCCACTCAACCAACAGTTTCCCACTATGTCCTAGAATAGTATATCCCAAGGTCAAGATTTGCCTGCTTTCAATCACAAACTGTGATTTTCAAAAAAGTTGAGCTGTTTTACATATTATCATCTGTACTGGATCAGCTGTCACATAAAACTAAAGGGAGGGGAATTGAAATTAGACTTTAAAAAAAAGCTGTGCAGCAATTTTATAACTGAATAAGTCACTTCATGAGAGCACAAATACAGCAACTTTAAAGCTCTTTGAAGCAGCTGTGTCTTCTTCCCAGGGTCACACAGCAATTATGAAAGGCTCCAAATACGAAGCACTGTAAAACCCTAGTACTTTTCCTATGTTAACTTTTGCTGTTAAAAAATTTAAAATAACAGAAAATATACTGATTTTCTTCCACCCTTTCCCAGCCAATTTATTTAAACTCAGGAAGATTGTTTTTTATCTGAGATTAAACAACACTGTTATTTCTAAATATAAAGTAGTCCTGGAGAATAATCTATCTATCTAGGTGGACACAAGGAGTCAACACTGACTTGATGGTACAGAATCAAATTGTGAAAATATTTACAGACCCCCCACATCCTGGGCATAAACTGTTCCAACTTCTACCCTCAAAACGATGCTATAGAGCACTGCACACCAGAACAACTAGACCCAAGGACAGTTTTTTCCTGAATGCCATCACTCTGCTAAACAAATAATTCCTTTAACACTGTCCAACTATTTATAAATTCTGCACTACTATCACTATTAATTTTCTCATTCCTTATCACCCATCCCCTCCCACTTATGACTGTATGACCTTTTTGATTGTATCCTTATGATTATTATTGACTTTCCTAGTATACTTTGATTGCTTATTGTACCCTGTGACTGTTATTAAGTGTTGTACCTTACGATTCTTGACTCTTGACAAATTTATGTTTCTTTCATGTATTATAAGAACATTTGCACCAAGACAAATTCCTTATGTGTCTAATCGCACTTGGCCAATAAAGACTTTGATTCTACTCCATTCCATTCTATTCTATTCTAAAATAAGGTATGCTTTTTTCCCCACATGCAACTTTTCCAAATGCTTTAGATACTTTCCATACATCTTTTTGTGAGTTGAGACAGTGCTCCATCACTGGTGGTTTTAAGAAGAGTATGGACAACCATTTGTCTGGAATGGTATAGGGTCTCCTGCTTGAGCAGGGGGTTGGCTAGAAGATCTCCAAGATCCCTTCCAACTCCATTATACTGTATTCTATATTCTGAGGCCCATACTCAAAATAAGGAGGAAATTCTTGGCAGTGAGAACAATTAATCAGTGGAATGACTTGCCTTCAGAAGTTGTGGGTGCTGCATTGCTGGAAGTTTTCAAGAAGTTGGCAGGCATTGTCTGAAATGATATAGGATCCCCTGCTTGAGCAGGGGGTTGGACTAGATGATCTCCAAGGTCCCTTCCAAGTCTGCTATTCTGTTTCATGTTCATTACTGCCTGCTGAGGGTTTGGTTGTTTTTTTTTTTTAATGGATCATGCCTATTTGCTCCCAGGGTGTTTATCTATTTCAAGCCCTTTCATTCAAGAACCCAAACCTGAAAATCATTTCACAAAAGTATCGCAATAAAAAAAAAAAAACCCTCCAGAAAGAACAAGTGTGGCTTCTTATTTGGAGGCTTTCATTTTCAACAGAAGGAGCATAAAACAAAATCCAGTTATTGATCTCTTACCAGACAAAGAGTGTAAAGAAACTCTAGGAACCAGCCACACAAAAGCCTGACCCTTTTGACCTCAAAGGTCTAAGCAGGCCTAGACAACTGTTGCAGCCAACTCCCCCCTCCTTTCCTCCTGCCCTCTGCTGCTTGAGAATTGCTCTAGGGAGAAAGAAAGAGAAAAAGTAAGTATTGTTCACACAACCACCCACACATGCTCCCGAGTGAAAAGGCCCCTAAGATCTTATAATTGCATATCAACACTGAGAAGGAAAATGCCATGCTCATTTTCAAGGTAATACTGTATTTAAGAGAAAAGAAAGGGGGAGAGAGAGGAGAGAGTCAGATGGTTGTAAAGATCTGAATTCTCTGAAATTTTCAAAGCTAATTTTGCTGTCTTGTACTCCATCTCCAATGCAGCAAAGAAGAATGTGTGAAGTTGCTTCTGACGTTAAAAGGAGCCCTGATGGCTGAACAGTTCAGCAGGTGCCAAGTGGAAATAATAGAGGGATATTATATCAATATTAATCTTAGTGAGGTTGAAACTGTGTTTCTGCAGAGTTTTAATTGGTGGTGGTCAGGGAGAAGGGGAACTCAATGAGTAGAGCTCCATTTTAAACTTTAAATAGTTGTCACAGGTCCTCAGAGGAGTGACAAGGTACTTACATATCAATGGGGATCTGTTTGTCTGTCTATCATCTCTCTCACCATCAATTATCTATCTCTCTATATTAATATATCATCTCTGTGTCTATCAACCTGTTTGTCATCTCTCTCTCTCTCTCTCTCTCTCTCATCTCTCTCTCTCTCTGTATCTATCTATCTATCTATCTATCTATCTATCTATCTATCTATCTATTTATCATCTATCTATCATCTATCTGTCATCTATGTATCTATCATCGTCTGTCTGTCTTCCAGCTAGATAGCTAGGTGGCTGTCATATAACATGCCATTCAATGACCCCTGAGGAAAAAAGGGATTAAAAATGTATTTACAGTCCAAGACCAAGTGAAAGAAGAAGCTAACAGCAACAACATATGATTTATTAAACTTTTTTTGTCAATGTGACAAATTAAATTTCATTCCCTGTATGTTCTCAAGAGTTGTTTTATCCATTCCTGAATATTTTCTATTCATTTTAAAATGATGCCAATATTTCTCAGAATATGCTTTTCTTTATTGGGCTATCTGGAGGTCTTAAACACACACACACTCTCCCTCTCCCTCTCCCTCCCTCCCTACCCCCCCCTCTCCTACATGCACAATTTCATGTATAAACACACATAGCTCTCAAATTCTTTGGCAAAATAGGTAATCACCCTGTTTAAGGTCCAGGTTCTAGCTGTGGTAATGAGAACAGAATAACAGAACATCAACAGAATAGCAGAATAACAGAATCAGAGAGCTGGAAGGCACCTTGGAGGTCTTGTAGTCCAACCCCTTGCTCACCCAGGAAACCCTATCCCATTTCCAACAAATGGTTTTCCAATTTCTTTTTGCAAATCTATGCTGATGGAGCATTCACAATGTTTGGAGGCAAAATTAAAATTATGATTAATTGTTCTAACTGTGAGGAAATTTCTACTTAGTCCCTGCTTTTCAACATAAATACTTTTATTGTATCCCTATCCACTATTTCTGTTTTGAAGCACACTATACTATCCCAATTGTCTTATGGCTTTTTTGAACAGTTTTCCATCAAGGTCTGCTGGGATTTTTTTATGCAAATACAAATCAAATGTGCTCCTGCAGAACATCAAATGGTAGACCTTTCTTCACTGGTTGAACCCAAGTTGCATTCATGCCCTAATTTTCTTTCCCATCTGGTGTGGAAACGGACTTGACGAAAGCCCTTTGAGCAAATTTTTGAGTATAGAAATTTGAGAAGTGCTGGTCCAAAGTGTAAAGTACGCATTGCATAAACAAACTAAGTACAAAAGAACATGAGTGAGTGATAAAACCTGACAGGTTTACAAAACGTAATGAAACTCTTCCTTCATCATAAAGGAAAGGGAAGGCCTCCTGCGTGGTTCAACATCTGTACGCTCCAACAGGTGGTTATTATTCTGCTGAGAAATTTGGAGCATTAAAACTGATGTGGCAAATTAAAAGGTTTGCTGGTTGGTATCTTCCCTCCTGCCTAGTATAGAGAGGTGGAACCCAATCAGAGTGGCAGAGTGAGATGTAAACTTCCCAAATGACGTTGACATGTCAGGATCAAGGTTAAGCTGCTGGGGGTTCGTAGGGGTTCAGGAGAGCCCCGAACTAAGATTCTGTGCAGTTCAAAGAACCCCCAAATCTCACTCCTGTCTAGTCCTGCCCCCCCTCCCCTCCCCTCTCCTCCCCTCCCAAGAGTTCCCACATGGCCCGTTTTGGATGCCAGGTAAGTGCAGGGCATGCATGGAGGTGTGGGGAGAGCAAAAAACAGAAATGGGTCCATATCTGTCTTCCAGAGAGCCTCCAGAGCCTGCGGAGGCCATTTTTGTCCTCTGGGAGACTTGAGGAAAGCCTCTGGAGCCCGGGGCCCCCAAAACACCTCCCCATTATGGTACAGGAGGCTGACTAGTCCACATCCACCATGGCCACACCCACCTAGCAACTGGGAGAGAACCCTTTCCTAAAATTTTTGAAGCCCACCCCTAGTCAGGATAGTTTTGACTCTAGTATTTTTTAAATATTTTTAAAATGTATTTGATTTGCCAATCACAAGATAAAGGTATAAGAATAAATATAGTTTTGAATACATGAGATAGATACTTATAAGAAAAATAGACAACAATAGTACTCTCTCTCTGCAACAGTTCTGAATCATTCCTATCTCCCTTGTTTATGGTGATTCTCAGACATCCAAATCATGGTTGTCCCAAAAGTACTTGGTGTTCTGTATGGAACTTGGTAGGCTCCAAGTTCCCTATTCTGATTGGCCGAAAAGGCCATTCATGGATTGGCTAT
>BHFT01029795.1:0-108682 GCA_004320025.1 Laticauda laticaudata | reverse complement strand
CTCCTGCTTGGGTGGGGGGATGGACTAGGTGACCTACAAGGTCCCTTCCAACTCTGTTAATCTGTATAACAAGGTCCCTTCCAATTCTGACATTCTGTATTCTGATTAAACAACAGATTTAACATACAAAGAACGGTTGCAGGAATTGGGTTATCTAATTTAATGAAAAGAAGGACGACGGATGACATGATAGCAGCCTTCCAATATTGGAGGGGCTGCCCCAGAGAGGAGGGGGGCAACCTATTTTCCAAAGCACTTGAAAGGCAGACAAGGAAGAATGGATGGAAACTGACCAAGGAGAGATTTTTCAACCAGGAAATAAGGTGGAATTATCTGACAATGAGAGCAATCAACCCATGGACAGAGAAGTTGCCTTCAGAAGTTGTGGGAGCTTCATCCCTGGAGGCTTTCAAGAAGAGACCCGGACTGCCATCTGTCGGAAATGGTGTCGGGACTCTTTGCTTGGGCCGGGGGTTGGACTAGATGACCTACAAAGCCCCTTCCAACTCTGTTAATCTGAATCTATCTCAAATCGAGGATTACTCTTCCCTGTATTAGGGGTTCAAGGTGTTTCTCCAGGCAGGAGAAACTCCCTCCTTGGTCCAATCTCCCTCCTCTTCCTGGTTTTATTTTATTTATTTTTTTTCCTCCTGCCAGATGTCTGATCCTTCGGCTGAATTATTTATGATCCTCACCCCCTCCAGGAGCTGCAGGAAGCTGGCAAGCAAAACCCACCCGAGACCTTTGCCTGGGAGAGGAAACGGGGGAGAGGATGTTATTAATTAGCGTTGGAGAGGGGGGAGGGGTGTTTGTGGGGGGGGTGTGTGTGTGTGTGACGTGCCTCTCGGCCAAATGAATCGCTTCCAGCAAAACCTTTGGGGAGGACCAATCTTGGGGGATCACCATGGTATCTTATCTGCTCAAGCCAAACTGAAGGCACATCTTAATGAATTTCCCCTCGCTTGTCCCTCGGCCGCTGCAAAGGATGCTCTCATCCATGTGAGGTTCACCGCTGGGAAATGTTTTTTCTCTCTCTGTGCTTCTCCTGGCATGTAATTATCCCAGAGATGCCATTAGACTGTCAAAAAACCCGGTTCCCTCGTTGAACCGTGCCAGCTCTTGCCTGGATGGGGTGGGGTTTTTGGTTTTTTTGGGAAGCTTTCCAAATGGGTTTTTTTTTAATTTACTGTTTCATTTTGTTTCCGCTTCCTTTCCTTTTTTCTCTTTTCTTCCTTTCCCTTTCCCCTTCTCTTTTCTTATTTTCCTTTCCTTTCCTTTCCTTTCCTTTCCTTTCCCCTTTTCTTTTTTCTTCCTTTCCTTTCCTTTCCCTTTCCCATTCCCCTTCTCTTTCCTTTCCTTTTTTCTTTTCTTCATTTCCTTTCCTTTCCCTCCTTTCCTTTCCTTTCCTTTCCCCTTTTCTTTTTTCTTCCTTTTCTTTCCTTTCCCATTCCCCTTCTCTTTCCTTTTTTCTTTTCTTCGTTTCCTTTCCCTCCTTTCCTTTCCTTTCCCCCTTTCTCTTTTCTTCCTTTCCTTTCGCTATTCTCTTTCCTTTCTTTTCCCTTGTTTTCCCTTGGCCTCTGCAAATGATGCTCTGATACACGTGATGTTTACCAGTGGGAAATACAATCCCCCCCCCCCGTTTCTCCTTATCCCAGGGATGCCATTAGACCGTCAAAAGACCCAGTTCCCTCATTTAACCGTGCCAGCTCTTGCCCGGTTGGTGTGGTTGGGTTTTTTTTTTGGGGGGGGGGGGAAAGCTTTCCAAATGGGGCTTCTTATTTTCCATTTTGTTTTGTTTCCCCTTCGCTTCCTTTCCTCCTCCATCCTCCTAAGCTGGCTAATAAAATTAACAAGCTCAGAGCGCATCGCTGGAGCAATGAATTGCTCTCCAGAGCTGCTTACGTCTCCCAAGGTGTTTCTAATTAATGGAAGCTTTTTAAGGAAGAAAACAAAACACAAATGGAACTCTCACAAATTAAGAGGCTGCGCTAAACCCAACCACAAAATCCTATTTTTCTTCCCTTTCATGGCTAGTGTTGGCCATCACCCATGATGCAGTGCCTGGCACAAGTGCCCATTAAGTGTGCCATCCTGAAGATATAGGTAGTTCTCGACTTACAACCATTGGATTAATGACTGTTCAAGTTACAGTGGCTCTCCTTTCCTCATATCCTTTCTCTAATTCTTTACTTTCCCCTTCCCTTCCCATTCTCTATTTCCTTTCTCTGTTTCCCTTCCTTTCCCTATTTTCTTTCTTTTCCCTTCCCTTTCCTTCCCTTCCCTTTCTCTAGTTCCCTTCTTCCCTTTCCCTATTTTCTTTCTTTTCCCTTTCCTTTCTCTATTTCCTTTCCTTCCCTTTCTCTAGTTCCCTTCCTTTCCCTTTCCTTTCTCTGACTCCTTTCTCTTCCCTTCCTTTCTCCATTTTCTTTCTTTTCCCTTTCCTTCTCCTTCCCTTTCTCTATTTCCTTTCCTTTCCCTCCCTTTCTCCCTTTTCTTTCTTTTTGCTTTCCTTTCTCTATTTCCTCCCCTTCCCTTCCTTTCTCCATTTTCTTTCTTTTCCCTTTCCTTCCCTTTCCCTTTCTCTATTTCCTTTCCTTCCCTTTCTCCATTTTCTTTCTTTTCCTTTTCCTTCCCCTTCCCCTTCTCTATCTCCTTCCCTTTCTCTATTTTCTTTCCTTTCTCCTCCCCTCCTGTTTGCCTCTCCTCTCCCCAGCACCCTTTAAGAGATGCTTCCCACGCCCCTTTTCTTTCTGTGGGCTGAGATGTCGCTTTATCAGATTCCTGCTTTGGCTGGTGCTCTTCCTCCTCCTGTATCTCAAGGCCATTCCCACTGACCGTTCTGCTAGATGGAAGATTGACAAGTGGCACCAGGCTGACCCCTCCCTCCCAAACCTGCAGCCAATTTGCCCCTCAGGCCAGCAGTAAACCCAATCTGGCGCCCTCTCCAAACCACTCCTTCCCAACTGGAAACCAAGCATTTCCACCACTCAAACCAGGCACGGAGATGACTTGTCACGTTAAGCCAGCTCAGCATCTGGGTCTGGTGTGTGTATGTATGTGTGTGTGGGGGGGGAGGGGGAGAGGGAAATGCCTCAAGCCCCTCGAAGCTGTTTCCAATCCCTTCTAATTTCCCAAGTTAAACCAGAGCCAAGTTGTGTCTCGTCCCGAAGCTTCAACTTCTCCCACCCCTCCTCATAAATCTTTTTCTCTCCCCTCCCCAATCCTCCAACACCCCCCCCCCGCAACACCCCTCAGGCTTTTGTCTTGGCATGCTCGAACGTATGTCTGGAATCATTACAGCAAAGCCAGAAGCGAGTTCATCCACAGTTCTCCAGAGCGGATCGGTGGCCTTGTGCAATCAAGATGGACAAGAATTTCATGGAGTGGTTGAGTCGACTTGAGTGGGTTGGGTGGGTGGGTGCCCCCTCCTCCTGGGATGGGGGGGGGGGGGGANCCATCTTCCTCAGCTGGTCCCAGATTGTCTTGTTGGGGAAATCCTCCCGCCAGATTTCTCTTTCCTCAACTACTTTTAGCCCCAGAAAGATAATTCTGGAGACCAAAAGCTGGGATCTGCCCAGGGGTGGGCTTCTTCAAAAATTTTAGCAAGGGGTTCTCTGCCTGGTTGCTGGGTGGGTGTGGCCATAGTGGGCGTGGCCTAGTCGGCCTCCTGCACCAGGGGGGGGGGGGAGTGTTTTTGTCCTCCCCGGGCTCCAGAGGCTTTTCTCAAGCCTCCAGGAGGGTGAAAATGGCCTTCCCGGACTCCGGAGGCTCTCTGGAAGCCAGAAACAGGCTCTTTTCCAGCCTTCCTGAACTTCTGTGAATACATGCATACCCTGCACTTACCTGCATCCAAAACGGGCCACGTGGCGACACCTGGGAGGGGAGGGGAGGGGTGGGTGGGGCCAGTCAGGAGTGGGATTTGGGGGTTCTCCTAACTGCACAGAATCTTAGCTAGGGGGCTCTCCCAAACCCCTGCGAACCCCCAGCTGCCCAGCCCTGCATCTGCCCCATTTACATTCTGATTTACAGCAAAAGAGATATTGTGTTTAGCGAGAGAAAAGTCACAGTTCTACAGAAGGGAGGGAGAGACCTCTCCCAACACCCTTAGCCGACATGGCTTAGGCCGACAGAGGATGGACATTGTAGTCCAGCCACCTCCAGACCGTGGGGTCCTTGGTGCTCTCTGAGCTTGGCTGTTTTCTTGCATATGTTTCATTACCCATCTAGGTAACATCATCGGGGCTAGAAGGGAGTGTGTTTGGTGAAGAGGAGGAAGGGGAAGGAGGAAGTGGAGAAGGGAGGAGAGGAAGAGGACTGTGGGGTCCTTGGTGCTCTTGTGACCTTGGCTTTTTTCTTGGAGACATTTCATAACTCATTTAGATAACATCATCAGTGCCAGAAAAGAGTGTGGCAGAGGTTCTCTCAGAAGATGCTAAGTCTCAAATGAGGTTCACCTTCACTGGAAGCACTAAAACATAAGCTGGGATCTGTTCATCTGTCCGGGATGTTGTTAGATGTGGATAGCTGCATCTGCAAGGGCTGGATTAGATACTCTCTGAGGCACCTTCCCACCCTTTCTTCCTCCAATTCCACGTTGGTGCCTCAAACAGTTTCAGAAGGCCAGACAAAGATTAGGAATGAAGTCAACACCAGATGCAAGGAATTGAGATGCTCCCATCACATTTAAACTCATGTTTGGGCACATTTGGTAGGGTTTTTCATTCGCTCATTCTGCCTAGGGCTCTTAAGCTGCAAAGGGGCCTCTCCATGGCCTCTCTCTCTCCCCCCCTCCCCAAATTTTCTCTCTCTGTCTTCCAAGGATCCCGTTGCCAAATGACTCTGGGCAAACCTCCCACGCCTCCCAAGTCTGCTTCATCCACTGAAAAAATGTTCGTGGTAGCATCAAAGGCCGGATTGATGGCGAGAACAGAACCGGGCCAGGAGCGAAAGAGATTTGCAGAGAACGCAAATATGTTTTTGGCTGGGTGTTTGAAAGGGGAGAAGGGAAGTGGGGGGGGGGGAAACCAGTTGGGAAATGCTGGCGGAGGGCTGCCCTATCGCATGTTAGTGTGTTGGAAAGGGAAATAGACCGACTGGGGTGGAAACCAAGAGGGATCCAAGCTAGAACTAAGGAGAAGTTTCCTGAACAATGAACCAGTGGAACAACTTACCTCCAGATGTTGCGGATACTCCAACACTGGATGTTTTCAAGAAGAGACTGGACAGCCGTTTGTCCAGAATGATTATAGGGTCTCCTGCTTGAGTAGGAGGTTGGATTAGATGACTTCCAAAGTCCCTTCAAGCCGTATGATTCTTGGTTCTAAAGCAGGGGTCTTCAAACTTGGCAGCTTTTAAGACTTGTGGACTTCAACTCCCAGAATTCCTCCTCCAGTCATGTTAGCTCAGGAATTCTGGGAGTTGAAGTCCACAAGTCTTAAACTTGCCAAGTTGGAAGACTTTTGTTCTAAAGCCTTTTACAGGTAGTTCCCAAAGGTACTTAAAAAAAAAATTCTATTCTATTCTATTCTATTCTATTCTATTCTATTCTATCTTATCGTAAAAGAATGCAAATGACCAGCTGTCTGCAAGTCGTAGAAATCCTTCCATTCCCCACCATCCACCAGTCCGAGCTGAAGAAGCTTCTTGGATGAGAAGCGTAATGTCTTCAAAGAAAAACTCAAGTCCAGTTGCCTCTGGAAAAAAGCACCTCTGGGAACAACTGTGACCTGGATGATTGAGAATCTCCACGGACCTTATACAGGTTGTCTCAAGTTGCCACCGTCAAATGAGGAGAACCAGAGGGCAGGATATATCAGTTCAGTTCTACTCTTGGTTGCTGAGAAGTAAGATCAGTGGTGGGATTCAACTGGTTGTTGACTTTCTGAGCAGTTTGGTGAAGTGGTTGTTGGAAGAAATCATTAGGGCAGAGAACCAGTTGTTAATTCACTTGAATCCCACCAGTGAGCAAGATCCATGCTCAGTGTGGTTTATCCACCAGAAAATGTGGTCTGCTTTTACACTAGATAAGTCAAGTAAAACCCTGGGGGAGTAGAGTTTTGGAACAGAAGACCTCCAGTCTATGTTGTGTGTTCTATTTATATAGTTGCCTATC
The DNA here is from genome assembly GCA_004320025.1 of Laticauda laticaudata. NCBI lineage: Eukaryota > Metazoa > Chordata > Lepidosauria > Squamata > Elapidae > Laticauda > Laticauda laticaudata. The sequence goes on along the minus strand of BHFT01029795.1, from coordinate 102,570 downwards.
TTGCAGCCCAGCTTCCAAGTGGTGAGTTAAAAAGCCACAAAGCAACAACAGCAACCCAGTGGCAGCATTCATGGTAGCTGAGCACAGTCACTCTTAACACAATCCATGCGATTACAGTCATGTTTAGAAGGAAACTTTGAGGGGCTCACCTAAGTTCTCCTGCCTTGAGCAAGGGGGCTGGATTAGAAGACCTCTAAGGTCCCTTCTAACCCTGATTCTATATTGGGAGTTTGGTGACTTACTTCTAGCCCCTCCGTTTGGGGCTAGGGCGTTCCTATTTGACTTTGTTTAAGTCTGGTTTTATTTTTATGGTTTTATGATGTTATGGGTTTACTTTGGATTTTTTATGGCCATCAAGAGTCATTTTTGAAGTTGGCAAGTGTACAAACGGGCTAAATAAAACCAGGCAGCCAAGGGTGAGAAGGACCCTTGGGATATGTGCACAATTAATGACGGTCCTGAGCCGCCTCAACAGAAGCTCAGATCAACTATGGAATCTCCTGAGAGGGTTGCTAGAGGATGCCATTGTGTAGTCCTCCCAACTGAAGCTTTTCCTTTCATTGAAAAATGAAGTTCACATACCCAAAGCCCCCCTTCCCAAATTTCATACTATAAAGCGATAAAGAAATGCCAGGAGAATTAGATGCACCTTTACTGGTTTCCCTAAACATGAAGAATGAGGTTCTCTCATGTGAAGTAGATCTTAAACCAGGGGTCTTCAAACCTGACAGCTTTAAGACTTGTGGACTTCCAGAATTCTTCCTCCAGTCATGTTAGTTCAGGAATTCTGGGAGTTGAAGTCCACAAGTCTTAAACTTGTCAAGTTTGAAGGCCCCTGTCTTAAGACAGCAAAGTTGGTCTTCCAAAGATCCGGAGGCTAAAACGTATGAGGAACAGTTGCAGGAATTGGGTACGTTCAGTTGAATGAAAAGAAGGATTAGGGGTGACATGATAACAGTGTTCTAATGTTTGAGGTGCTGCCACAAAGAAGAGGGGGGTCAAATTACTCTCCAAAGCACCTGAGGGCAAGACAAGAAACAATGGAGGGAAGCTAATCAAAGAGAGCAGCAACCTGGAGGAGAAACTCTTCTAATGGTGAGGATAATTAACCAGTGGAACAGCTTGAATCCAGAAATCATGGGCGCTCCATCACTGGAGATTTTTAAGAGACTGGACAGACACTTGTCTGAGATGGTATAGGTTCTCCTGCTTGAGCAGAGGGCTGGACTAGAAGACCTCCAAGGTCCCTTCTAACTGTGTTATTTCCTTACACTCTTCTGAGGATCTTAATTATCTCAATGAGCTTGTAAGAGATGAAGGAGTGTCCAGACAAGCCCAAAGCCTCAACACCCCTCAACTGTAAAACTGAACAACAGACAACTCCAATGGGCTGTTGTTGTTTTTGGTGCAGGCTGGGTTTGCAACATCTGGAGGTCCATCTGTCTGGGGTGCTGTTCGATGTGGATAGCTGCATCAGCAAGGGCTGGACTAGATGTTCTCCGAGGAACCTTTCCACCCTTTTCCTTCTCCATCTTTGGAGCGAACCTCTTAAAACAGGGTCCGCTTAGAAGATGCTAAGTCTCAAGCAAGATTCACTCAGGTGGTGTTCCAGGATGAGAACAGCAGGGAAACTAGAAACAGCCAAATTGAATCCTGCACTACTCAAACTTAATTTTGAATTTTTACCTTCAATTTGTTGCACACTGTCCTCTGGTGGCTACTCTGAGTCACAGCTACTTTGGACCTTGTTAAGGACATTTGGTTGATGGCAATTCAGGTTTTTTTTTCTCAGCTATTGATAGATTTTCTTCTTCTTTTCCATCATAAAGAAACTGACTTTTTTTTTGGCTGCAGAAATTAATGGGAGTTGACTGTAATGGCAAAACTGATTAAAGAAAAGAACACAAATATGTTTGTTTCCAATGGAAACCGCTTCTGAACTTCCATGCTTGATGTGGAAAAGAATGAAACTTTTGACTTTGGGATTTACTGATTAGACTGATAGATCTTTGTAGAAATGGCTTGTTTATACTATTAAGAAAAGCAAAAAAGTTGTGATTTGATGTGAATGTCTTATTTTACTATATTGAGAGTCGGAAGTCAATGCTTCTTTTCCTTTGCTTTTTCTTATCTTTCCTCACTTTTCCTTCCCCACTGCTTACCTATTTACTTTGTATTTTGTATCTACTAATTTGAAACTACTTGTTTGGCACACCTCACAGACTTCATATGAGCCAGCCATGTGCAGCAGTTGCTCAAAAAGCCAACACAGTTCTAGGCTGCATCAACAGAAGGATAAAATCAAGATCATGTGAAATGTTAATACCATTTTATAATGCCTTGATAAGGCCACCCTTGGAAATACTGCATCCAGTTTTGGTCGCCTCGATGTAAAAAGATGTTGAGACTCTAGAAAGAGTGCAGAGAAGAGTAACAAAGATGATTATGGGACTGGAGGTTAAAACATGCAATTGACAGTTGCAGGAACTGGGTATGAAAAGAAATGAAAAGAAGGACTAGGGGTGAGAAGAAAGTAGTCTTCCAATATTTGAGGGGTTGCCACAAAGAAGAGGGAGTCAAGCTATTCCCCAAAGCACCTGAAGGCAGGACAAGTAGCAATGGGTGGAAAATAGTCAAGAAGAGAAGCAACTTAGAACTAAGGAGAAATTTCCTGACAGAACAATTAATCTGTGGAACAACTTGCCTCTAGAAGTTGTGGATGCTCCAACACTGGAGGTATTTAAGAAGAGACTGGATAACCATTCATTTGAAATGGTATAGGGATTCCTGCCTAAGAAGGGGGTTGGACTAGAAGACCTCCAAGGTCCCTTCCAACTCTGCTATTCTATTCTACTTCCACATGCAACTGGAAAAAAAATCCAAAATAAAGATGCCTTCTTACTTCAGTCTTCTTTGTGACTTTTCTTAAACAATCACCAGTACAAAACAGAACAAAAGAACACAACTTCTGATCCTTCAGAGAAACAAGAATCAACAGAAAATTCAACTTTCCCCCATATTTTTGTTGCTGGAAGAAAGGACTGTGATGAACTGAATGTCTCTTGCTATTATCTTATCTTAAAAACCTCTTTGCCCTTTGAGCTGCGTATCCAGAGTACGATCAGCACTGACTGGGACATAGAAAATGCAAGAATTTTTTCTTGTTTGTTTCTCTGCTGATTTCTCAGAGCTCAAATGGGGGTTTGTGTGAATAACAGCCACGTTAAGGCTGTGCATTTCTTTGGACTGGATTCCTGCAGGTTGCTTTGCTGGGAAGGTGAGTGCAAATTGTAGCAATGGCCTATAATTCTTGAAAGCAACCGTGTCTTTTTTCAGGACCCCAGGACAGCGGCAGAGGGTTTCCAGAGAAAAGAGGTGGTTGTTTTTAAAAGAGCTGTGTGGAATGCACCAGAAAGTGCCTTTCTGGAATAAAAAACAAAACAAAACAATTGCTGCCAACCTGCCTTACATTGAGGACCTGTACATTGCACAAGTCAAAAAGAGGGCTGTGAAAATATCCACAGACTCATCACATCCTGGATATAAACTGTTTCAACTCCTACCCTCAAAATGACACAATAGGGCACTGCACACCAGAACAACTAGACACAAGGGGAGTTTCTTCCCAAATGCCATCCCTCTGCTAAACAAATAAGTCCCTCAACACTGTCCAACTATTTACAAAGTCTGCATTACTATTACTATTAATCCTCCCTTCCTTTCACCCACCCCCTCCCACTTATGACTGTATGACTGGAACCATATTGCTTGTATCCTAACGATTTATATTGACTGTTTCCTGGTATGATTTCATTGCTTATTGGTACCTTATGACTATCATCAAGCGTTGTACCTTATCATTCTTGACTCTTGATGAATGTATATTTTCTTTTATGTACACTGAGAGCACCAAGACAAATTCCTTGTGTTTCCAACTACACTTGGCCAATAAAGAATTCTATTCTATTCTATTCCATTCCAGTCTTGTCTAGTCTAGTCTATTTTAATTCTATTCCCATTCCCTATTCTATTCTCTTCTCAATAAACATTCTATTCTATTCTCAATAAACATTCTATTCTATTCTATTCTATTCTTATTCTAATCAAATCAGAAAGATGAGACAGCTTAATCACACACCCTCTTACACACACACACACACACACACACACAGAGTAAATTAAGCTGTAGGAAAATCCAACAAGGATGTGCCAAATTCTTGCCAGCCTTGGGAAGAAATTAGAATATATATTTTTTTAATCAAACAACTTCTGAACTTGAAAATTGAAGCTTTGAATTAAAGGCTCAAAGGAGAAAGGAATTTTGAAAGTTTTTCAATTTTGACTCCGAAAATACATACAAGCTATCTCCCATGTTGCCATATGCTCTTTAGATGTGATGGGACTTCCTCATTCCTTCTGCCCCTGAGCATCTTGGCACCAGATTTTCTTTATATAGGTCAACCTTGACCCTCAAGGGCCATGATGGGGTTAAATTTCCAAAGTGATTGGATCTACCAGAAAGAGCATCACTTTTCATTGAAACAACCCCTTGACCAAATCCAATTTAATCTGTATCACAATCTGCTGAGTATTTTAAATTCCACTAATTGTATTGTAATTTTGTTAAGGCCATCATACTTTTCTCCAGACCAAAACTGGGTGATAAATCTAATGGGAAAAGTTCCCCATCGTTTATTGCCTTTCGGAAAACTTTTTCAGCCATTCAATGAGGCTTTGCATTTCTCTTTCTGGAAAAGTTTTGTAAAATGCCATTGGTTATTGGCTCTGCGCCCAACCTGCCATTTTGCATCTAGCTCCTCCCATATGCCGTTATTTTACACAAATTTCTATTTAATAAGAGATAGCATCCGGGTTTAGGGGTGGGAAAAAAAACACTCTTCCATTTGCCCACTTCTGGAAATAACCAGAATAAAATCGAATGTCTGATTAAAATTATATTATCTCCTTTATAGAATTTATTAGTGAAAATTAGGACGTCTATAAACCTTTCCACCACTTTTGGCAGCATCTTTAGGCACTGACCAGAGTTTTCCTAGAAGTGAATAGGGATGATTGGCTTCAGAGTTAAAAAAAAAAAATCTGGTGCAGAAAATATCCTAAGACTTTTTTTTTGTTTTTTGTTTTTAATTTANTAAAAAAAAAAAAATCTGGTGCAGAAAATATCCTAAGACTTTTTTTTTTGTTTTTTGTTTTTAATTTAAGATTAAATATAACCTCTCTTCAGTAGAGCATCTCTCTTTAAAACCACACAAAAAGGGGTAGGTGGGTGGGTGAGTTGTGATACATTCTTCCTGAAATATAAGAAATACTGACCATGGAGCAAGGAGATTTACAGTGCAAAAAATACAAGCAATTTACACCGACAAGTGCAAAATGATTATCCTTACAATTTCTACAGCATTGCACCAGAGTTCTTCTGTCGCTCTGCACTATCATTCTATAGCACCTGGTTTGCATCCGATGCTCTAGATCAGGAGGTCTTCAAACTTGACAGCTGTAAGACTTGTGGACTTCAACTCTCAGAATTCCTCCTCCTGTCATGTTAGCTCAGGAATTCTGGGAGTTGAAGTCCACAAGTCTTAAGCTTGCCAAGGTTGAAGACACTTGCTCTCCAACAACCACGTCAAAAGATTCTGGCTTTGAGACAAACCAAGAAGTGGGGGCCCTGACTTTGCCTGGCATCTGCCAAAGGTTTCAAATTTGCCCGCCTTGGAAATGCAACACGATTTTTAAAAAAGAGTCTATGACTGCAGCTAATTTCTAGATCACAGACACGCCATGTGAGGACGATTCCAGCAAAGATGAAAGGCGCGAGCTAAGATGTTGGTTGATTGTTGCGGTATCCGCTACCACGGGGGACACCCAGGTTGGCATGCAAACACACACGTGCACGAGGACACAGAGCTTGCTTTGAAGGCAGGAGACAACGATCTCAGAACTTCACATTTCGAGCCTGGGAGGAACGGAAAGCTATCGTGGTGTCTCTCCCTCCCCTCCCCATTTTAGTAAGGAATATCGTTTTGGTAGTACTGGATCATATCATAGGTCTTGCTCCTAAAAAAAAAGAGGGAAAGAGGAGGAAAAAAAAATTAGGCTTTTTTCAGAAATGTACCTCTTGGGATTGAATTTAGTTTCTACGGGGGCTCTAGAAACAGACAAAGTTTGGGATGAAGAGGCTACTTTGCTGCAACAATGAGTTGTGGATTGATTAGAAATATATTGTAGGTGATGACTAAGGGAAGGAAGAGTCAAACATGTCATTAGTGTTCTGACCCAGCTCGACAAGCCCTCTGTAGTTAAATCAATAATTCCTTTATTAGGAGCTCCAGCAGCCCCTCAAAAAGTCTCTCTCTCTCACTCACCGCAGGCTAACTAGTCCATCTGTCCGGAAGATGAATAGTTTATCTGTCTCATCTATTCATCTCTGTCCCCTTTCTTTAATCCCCAGACCTGTGGTGGGGCTTTGCTAGCAGCAGTGGCTCTTCCATCCCAAGGACCGGCTCATAGATTTCCACTGCTCTCCTCTCCTCCACCTTCTGCGCATCCGTGCATCAGGCACTGGATCCAGCTGTTCCTCCTCTTCCTCATCAGCCACTTCCAGACCTGGGAACTGTTGACTCTCCATCTGAGGGCTGATGGCCGGCCCAGGCTTTTGGGCTCAAATGTGGTCATAAGGGGAGGACTACCTTGATTTGACATCACACACAGATGATCTAAATCTGCTTATTGCAAAGCTACCTTTGACAGAATCTTGTTAAGTCTAAAAAATACAATTTCCCTGCCTCTTTTCATTGCTAGGCCACAAATGGGACAGCAGAGAAGAAGTACCTGTTGCTGAGGAAGCAATTCTGAATGATCTTCATGATGAAGTTGGCAGCTTCCCGCTCCGTCATGTTGGGGCTGAACCTGTTCCTGTTTGAGAAAGCAGGAGAAGCAGAAGGACATCAAAAGATTGTTCTGCAGAAAAGTCTTGACTTTAGCACATCTCCTCACAAGCACACGGACAACAGTGGTTGCTGATATTTTGTGCAAAGACTCTTAAGTTGGCTGGGTATAATATGAGAATCTAGGTCTGTGAAGCCCTGTTCTCACTGTGTTGTAATTCTTAATACAATTATATGAGTGTTTTTCTCAGCTGTACAAACTTCTAAGATATCTGGACTTTAACTCTTAGAATTCCCTAAGCTGGCATGACACAAGGCTAGAAAATGGGAGGCTGTGAATTCTAGTCCTGCCTGAGGCATGAAAGCTCGTTGGGTGACTTTAGGCCAATCATCAAGAGATGGTGAGTTCTAGTCTTGCCTTAGGCATGAAAGCAGGTTGGGTGACTTTGGACCAATCACCAGGAGACTGGGACTTCTAGTCCTGCCTTAGGCATGAAAGGTACCTGGTAGCTTGCGGCCAAGTCCCTTTCTCCTTTTCTAGAAAGGCGGCCTGGAAAGCCACTTCTGAAAATTGCCAAGAGAACTTCTTCAGGTAGTTCCAAGGAGTCAGGACTGATTCACATGTACCATTAAGAAACAGAAACTGGACCACACCTTTCTTTTTATTCAAAGAAATAAAAACTAGACCACACCTTCCAGGAGGCCATCAGGGATGAATGTTCCCTGCTCTACAGGGTCTCATTTTTTTTCTTCCAAAGCTTCAGGCTGAGCCCCATCCACCCCACCAGGCCATGGGACTCAAGCCAAGCAGCCTCCCACCCCCCTCTTTAAGCCAATCAAACCCTTGCTTAGCTTAAACGAGACCCGCCCATCGTTTCTACTCCCAGCCAGTCGGTGCAGCCCACTTACTTCAAGAGTTTGATGGTCTGTCCCCGAAAACACGGCAATCCTGTGTCCAACATCAAAGTCACCAAAGAAACAACGGCATCCATATAAGGTCTACAAGGAGAGAATGAGAAGGGAAAGCACAGTTGGTCCCATCTACTGGCAGGCAGTAGTTTATTTATTTAGGATAGGATGAGACCAGGGCAGAAAAGAAGTAAAAGTACACACACACACAACCCACATAATTTTATACAAAACTTCTATGGGGCTACGGCAGGGACCTCATAACTGGATGTCCAATTCAGCTATCCAGACGATCGCCTCTGGGGTCGCTTCAGGCCGATCTTCAAAGAAGCCGGAGAAGGTACATCGTGGGCAATCTCACACAGACCCCTCAGGTCCTGGACAAAAACTGTTTCAACTTCTCCCCTCAGAACGTCGCGATAGGGCAGGGGTCTTCCAACTCGGCAAGTTTAAGATTTGTGGACTTCAACTCCCAGAATTCCTGAGCTAACATGACTGGAGGAGGAATTCTGGGAGTTGAAGCCCACAAGTCCTAAAGCTGTCAAGTTTGAAGACCCCTGGTATAGGGGTTTGCATGCACGCCCAAACAACTAGACACAAAGATAACACACACACACACCCCGTCCTGGGCCATCACTCTGCTGAACACCTAATTCCCACAGTACTGTCTTATGTCTGTGGATATTTACTCATGGAGTCGAGCTCTTTTGCTATTATCCTTCTCTTCTTCTCTTTTTTTTCATCTTTCAGTACCTTATGACTGATCACTTGTTTGTATCTTAAGACTTAATGGTTGTAGCCATGATTAATATCGACGACCTATCACTTTGTTGTTTGTATGTACCCTGAGAGCTTATGCCCCGGAGACAAATTCCTTGTGTGTCCAATCACATTTGGCCAATAAAGAATTTCTATTCTATTCTATTCTATTCTATTCTATTCTATTCTATTCTATTCTACTCATACTTTGCATCTCAGCACCACAGTCGCAACGAGGGGAATCTTTCCATCCCCCACTGATACAGGGTTAAGTCCTTCTTCCAGGATCACACCGAATTCTGTTCAATTTCGACTGGAAGAAAATGAACAGCAGGAAGAAGTGGGGTGGGGGAAGAAAGGCAACAGATGCTGAGATCCCATCACATCTCGTTATGATAATTAAATCTAGGCAGGCAAAACGTCTGCCTGCCTGCCTGCTGATGAAGCAGCCCGAGTGCCAACCCATCTAATCAACCTAACAAAATTACTGTGGCAAAGAGGGCTGAGCTCCCCTGAGTTTTACGGTGGCTGTAACCTCCTTCTCTGTGAGCAGAGCAATGGAAGGAAGATTCAGAATCGTTTCTCAGAGGTAGGACTGCTGCTCTGACATGCTTTGGCTCCCTTCCTGCTTCCTCCTCCTCTTGAACCTCGGCTGTCTTTTGGTGACGGCCTCGGGTCAGCAGAACCAAATCGCTGCAGGTGGCCCTCGACTTACAACCATTCATTCAGTGGCCGTTCAAAGTGACTCACGCTGAAGACCGCTGAAGCATCCTTGCGACCGATGTCATCATCTTTTTAACGACCCCATAATCCTTTGTGGGGTGGAATCTGAATGGAGCTGAGTGTTTTTACTGGCCGGATGCCTTTCCTGTTGCCAGCGCGGAGGTTTTTCCCCCCCCGCGGATATATTCCCAGTGTAGCCAGAGAGAGAAATATCCGTTGCTACCTAGGATCAAACTCACAGCCTCCTGATTGGGAGATGAGAGCTCCACCTCTAGGCCACCATACCACTCAAGCATCCTCATGATCATGTGATCAAAGCTTGGAAAATGGCATATATTTGTGACGTTTGACGTGTCCTGGGGTCTTCTGATCCCCTTTTGCGGCCTTCTGATGAGAAGGGGAAGCCATTTTCACTTAACAACCATGTTACTAACATAACAGCTACAGGGATTCACTTAACGATGATGGCATTCCACTGGAAAAATCCCAATGTACCACCTCTATATTTTGTCATTCAGAAAATATACCAATGAGCGGAAATGGGAAGCTGTTACATTGAAATTAAGAGAGAAAAATGATACGGAGTATTATCAGATCTGGAACAAATGGTACGAATGGATAGATCGTAAAGAAAAACAATGTATAAAATAAAAAGAAATAAGGATTTCAAGAAATATATTATTATATATAGCTTGAATGACAGACAATAATTGGGCAGGAGTTTTTACCTCTCCTTTGTTTTGATTAAGCCAAAGAAATGATTTATTTATAAAAGTATATAGTCGTAATTAAGAAGTAAGAAATGATTAAGAGATAATATACATTATTAATTTAGATATTTCACAATGGACAGAAAGTAACTGCCACGTAATCTAGATGGAATAATTAACTTACTATCAAACTGTACTAGAGGAAAATAAGACTGGCTGTATGATGTGGTATGATGTTTAATTGTATAATTTCGTATTTTTTATTTTTAAGTGTATTTTAATTTTCTGTATTTAATAAAGTTTTTTAAAATAAAAAAAACAACAACGATTGCCAAGAGATGTTTCAAATGGGGAGAAACCTACTTAGCAATTGTCTTGCTTAGCCATGGAAGTTTTCGGCTCGATCATGGTTGCAAGTCTAGGAATCACCTGTTTGGATTTTCTTCGCTAAAACTGCCTGAATTGGTCTCTTGCAAGAGGGTTTGGGGAAAAGGGCTGAATGCAAAAATGCAAGGCGGAAACCAAAGTGGAAATCTCCTCACCTGACCGCCAGGTAGCCCCTGACACACATCTCCATGAACCACCTGAAAGGCGTGGCTTCCATCTTGCCACCCATGATCATGACCATCTCATCAGTCAGCTTGATGTCGGGCTCCCAACCCAGGTTTCCACCGGGAGAACTTTCGAACATGAATCCAAAATCTGCCAAGAAGGAGGAAGGCATTGACCTGGGCACTCTAGATCTTTTTGTTGTCGCGTGCCCAGGGGGTGGGATTCAAACATTTTAACAACCGGTTCCGTGGGCATGGCTTAGGTGGTAGGCGTGGCTTGGTGGTCATGTGACTGGGTGGACATGGCTTGGTGGTCATGTTATTGATGTTAATTGGCTGGGCATGGCCAACTCAATGTCACTCACATCGAGTCATGCATCGCTCGCCTGGCCTCTCATGACTGTGGGATTCTGCAATGGTCGTAAGTGTAAAAAAATTGTCATTAAGTCCTTTTTTCAGTGCCATTGTAACTTTGAATGGTCATTTCACACAAGCACAGTATCAGCAAAGGAGGGGAAAAAAGCTCCAGAGAAGTTTCAGAGACAGGAAATCTCGTCTGCCATGAATGTAAGAACGTTAACGGAGAGCAGTTTCCGTAAGCAACACCAGAATGTTTCCTTCCTGCCTTCCTTACAGGATTAGGCCAGTAATTTCTTCTAACAACCGGTTCTCTGAACTGCTTAGAATGTTAACAACCAGTTCTAGTGAATAGGTACGAACTGGTAGAATCCCAGCCCTGCACCGATCTCCTGGGACAACACAACCCTTTCAGCAATCCCAAGAAGGTTCTACACCAGAAGGTGGTGTTTATCAGGTTCTGACCATTCTGGAGAACCGGTAGCGCATATTTGAGTTGCTTGGAGAACTGGCCAATCCGCCTCTGACTGGCCCCGCCAATTCCCATCTATTCTCTGCCTCTCATTGAGTCCCAGCTGATTGGCTGAGTCTTCTTGGTTGCCCTGCACAGGAGAACGGAGCTGGAAAGCAGGTTAGTGGGGTGGGGAGGGAATGGGATTTTGCAGTATCCTTCCCCTGACATTCCCACTAAGCCACGGCCGCAGAATTGGTAGTAAAATTTTTTGAATCCCGCCACTGGGTGTTGTGGAACGGTAAAAGGCAGTATGTGAGCTTGTGGTAACAAAGATGAGAAGTGCAGGTTCTGGTCTGTTTGTAAACCAAGATCTAAAATCATGTTTCACCTGACTCTGGGCTTTAGCACACCTACAGATTGGAGGAGTTAACCCTTCCAGGTGTCCAGCCGAGAAGCACAACTGTAAGTTGTAACTCTAGCATAAGATTACATTACCAGAATTTTGAAAGGCTAAAAGTATTTCTTCTCTCCCTTGGCTTTTCCTCTCCAGAAAACCCACGGAGGGAGGTCCCCTTCTAAAATGCTTCCCACATCCCCTTGGTTTCTGTGGGTTGAGTTACCTTTTGCCTCATGGTCAGAGGTGGTATTCAGCTGGTTCTGACCGGTTCTGCAGAACCGGCAGCGGAAATTTTGAGTAGTTCGGAGAACCGGCCAATATGGCCTCTGACTGGCCCCGTCCCCATCTATTCTCTGCCTCCCGAGTCCCAGCTGATCGGCTGGGTCTTCTTTGGTTGTCCTGCACAGGAGAACAGAGCTGGAAAGTAGGTTAGTGGGGTGGGGAGGGAAGGGGGATTTTCCAGCATCCTTCCCCTGCCACGCCCACTAAGCCACACCCACAGAACCGATGGTAAAAATTTTGGAATCCCACCACTGTAAGGAAGAGAGGAACAAAACGGGAAGAAGGAGAGGAAGGAAGGGAGAAGGAGGAGAGGAACAAAGGGAAGGAACCAGAGATGGTATTGAGCTGGTTCTGATCGGTTCTGGAAAACCGGTAGCAGAAATATTGATTAGTTCGGAGAACTGGCCAATACCGCCTCTGACTGGCCCAGCCCCCATCTCTTCTCTGCCTCCCGAGCCGACTCCTGCTCCAGGTAAAAGGGTGAACCCACCAAACAAAAAAAAAAAAAGAAAGAAAGAAAGAAAAGAAAAAAGAAAGAAGTCCCAAGGGGTAAACTAACCAATGTGAATGAGGTGTCCATGTTTGTCCAGCATGATGTTGCCATTATGCCTGTCTTTAATTTGCAAGAGGAATAGCAGAAGACTGTACGCAGCCATGCTGCGGATGAAGTTGTAGCGAGCCTGCAAGGGTGCGACAACGTTGGCAATATTGAGAAAGAAGGAAGAGTTTGTATCACGGGCATTCAGTAGGCCAAAGCTGAACATGTAAAACAGGAGCATTTTCCTCTGGGAGGACTGAAGACAAACGATTTAATTTTCAGGAGAGGAAGAAAGGAATCTAATGGTGTCACTTGATTGGCTTTATTCCTAACAATACGGAATTTTTGCGCTTGGCATCACTGGACTATTTACTGTCAAGGAATATTCAACCTGCCAATTACTGTCCAGCCAATGAAGAAGAGGATGGCATTTTTCCCTTTAGTTCTTCATTAGGGTCTTATCAATGAAAGCCATCCTCCAAAACTCTCCAGAGTCAACTCAAGGGACCATTAGGGAGAGTTCAGAAAGACACACATACTGAGAGACAATTCCCCCCCTCCCTTCTAGCACTGATGATGTTGCTTAGTTGGGTCATGAAATGTCTGCAAGAAAACAGCCAAGCTCAGAGAGAACCAAGGAACTCACAGTTCTCCTTCCCCCTTTTCCTTTTCCTCCTCTCCCCTGTTCCTTCTTTTCCCCTTCTCCTCCGCCCCTCCTCCTCTCCAAATTCTCCACTCCTCCCCTTCTCCACGATCCCCATCCCTTGTAGCACAGATGATGTTACCTGATAGGGTCATGAAATGCCTGCAAGTGAAACTCAGAGAGCACCAAAACCCACACGGTCCTCCTTCTCCCTTTCTCCTCTCCCCTCCTTCTCCTCCTCCCTTTCTTTTCTAACACTGATGAAGTTGCCTAGTAGGGTCATGAAACGTCTGCAGGAAAACAGCCAAGCTCAGAGACCACCAAGAACCTCACAGTTGTCCTTCTCTCCTCCCCTTCTCCTGCCCCCCTTCTCTGCAAACCTCCCTCCCTTCTAGCACTGATAAAGTTACCTAGTGGGGTCATGAAATGTTTACAAGAAAACCACCAAGCTCAGAGAGCATCAAAGACCTTGTAGTTCAACCCCGAACTTACAAATATTCCCTTCTATAGCTAAGAGTCACACAAAATACCTTCTGGAAGGCCAGGGTCGATTCATCACCGTACTGCCTAGTAAAGTAATCGTACATCCCAAAGTCGGTCTGCCTGCCCAGCTGATCTCGGGAAGTACAATCCGGGATGCATTCGATGACGCCACACTGAGAGAAAGAAGAGAAATGACGAAATGGGAGAAGCTCCCAAGAGCAAATTCTGCCAAACATAACAGATCACTGTGATGACCCAGAGTGTAACACAAACGTAACAAGATCCAAAATGTAAATAAATGTCCTTTAATGCCTACAACTTGGCCCCACTGTTCAATCATTCTCAGTTGGAGAAAAAAACGTACTCAAAAATAATCTTCAAAAGAAAGCAATACAGTCCAAACTCAATGAGCAGATAGAGGTGAAATGAAAAACCAAACAAACTACAATGACAGAATTTCCACAACGGAACAGAAGTATTTAAGTATTTCAAGGAGATAACAAGGCAGAATCTGTTGGAAGGACGGCAACCAAGATAACTTCAGACCAAAATAAAACACACTTTGTCTCCAACATTTGCCAGTATGCAGGTCTGTCCTCTTATTCAGCTGTCACACCTGCAGCCCATGAAGATGATCAAGGCCCTCTCCTCCTGAGGAGATCATGTCTCTCCCTTATCCTCTCCTCCCTGCATGCCCTAGGATGGAGAGGGGATGGGCCTGGGTCCTCTTCTGACTGCCCAGCCGGTCTCTGCCCTTCCCCAGCCTCCTCCACAACTTCCAGAGACACACTTCCACTCCCTGTCAGCTGTTCCTCTTCTCCCTCAGAATCAGTCTCCACCAGGGGCATGACAATAACAGATAATTCAAGCACTTTAAATATGATATTTACAGTATTGATGAAGGATACTTGGGTTCCATGTCGTTTAAAGTTAAAATTGGCTTAGTCTGTCCATTGCATATCTATGCACAAAACAAAATAATAATGTGTGGATCGATAAAAGACTTGCTCTCTGTCAGAATTGGTTGTAGGGTCTCCTGCTTGGGTGGGGGGGGCTGCACTAGATGACCTACAAGGTCCCTTCCAACTCTGTGAATCCGAATCTGCCTCTGAATCAAAGCATTCTTCCAGATACTCACCCCAGGAGCAGTAGCCACCACTCTGTAGGGGAAGACGTAGAGGTCAAGGCCCACCAGCTGAAATATGTTCTTGAACAGATCGATGATCTGCAAGGCCAACATGTCCTGCCCAGCATCAAAAGAAACAAGGATTGAAGGGGGTGTTCAAATATTACACGCAACAGTCATTAATACAGGAGGATATTTGAAACTCAAGGTTGACATGAGGGGTCCTTGGTGCTGTCTGAGCTTGTTTCCTTGCAGATATTTCATGACCCAAGCTAAATAAACTAGTTGAGGTTTTCTGGAATGATGACAGTAACATCATCAGTGTTAAAGGGAATGGGGTGTGTGAGGAGGAGGAGGAGGAGGAACAATGTGGAGTCCTCAGAACTTTGTTCTCTCCTTTCAGACCTTTCATTACCCAACTAGGTAGTATCACCTGTGGTGATATTGAGAGTAAGAGAGTGAGGTTTGTGGAGAGGAGGAGGAAGAATAATGACTGTGGGTCCTTGATGTTCTCTGAGCTTGGTAGCTTTCTTGCAGACATTTCATTACCCAAACTAGTTAACACCACCAGTGCTCGTAAGGTTTGGGGTTTGCAGGGAGTAGTAGTAGTAGTGGTAGTAATAGTAATGACTGTGGGGTCCTTGGAGCTCTCTGAACTTGGGTTATTTTCTTGCAGACATTTCATGACCCAAACTAGGTAAAGTAGTTGAGATTTTCTGAAATGTTGACAGTAACATCATCAGTGCTAAAGGGAACAGGGTGTGCAGAGAAGAGGAGGAGGAGGAGGAAGAATGACTGTGGGGTCCTTGGAGGTCTCTGAACTTGGTTGCTTTCTTGCAGACATTTCAGGACCCAAGCTAGGTAACATCATCAGTGCTAGTAAGGAGTGTGGTTTGCAGTCAGTTCTTTGGCAGTTTCTTGATTGGGGTCTTGCTTACTTGATTGTTGCTCTGATGTTAACCTTGGGGTTAATCTATGTCGGTCTGGGCACTGATTGCTGGTGGAGAGGTGCTGGGGTCTCTTCTATAGACTGTGCAAAAAGGACGATTCCCCCAGCCCAGAAAGGAATACAAAGACTAGATTAACTCCAAGGTTAACATCAGACCAACGATCAAGAAAACAACACCTCAATCAAGAAACTGCCCAAGAGCCAAGGATAAACAGCCTGACCAAAAAATCTATGAAGACCGTCCCTACCAATGACAGGAAAACCACCAGAATACAAACTGACAGCTCTCCTTACTCACACTGATGATATTACCTAGTTGGGTAATGAAATGTCTGCAAGAAAACAGGCAAGCTCAGAGAAGACCCCACACTTCTCCTCTTCCTCTCCATAAATCCCATGCTCTTCTAGAACTGATGATGTTACCAAATGAGGTCTTTTTAGTGTTAAAGGATGCATTAGAGAGCGCTCGACTAATGACCATAATGGAGCCTGGAATTAAGTTTGTTAAGCCTTGGAGTTTGTTAAATGAGTCACCATGGAACTGGGCTTGATTTTTCAACCTTTTTTTTTTGCTGGTGGTCATTAAGTGGATTAATTTTATCCAATGGGTGTTTTTGCCAGAAACTGGAAATAAAGGCTGGAAACTCCTCCTCCTCATCTCCATAAGCCCCATCGCCTTCTAGCACTGATGATGTTACCTAGTTGGGTCATGAAACGCCTGCAAGAAAAACAACCCAGCTCAGAACAGTGATTGCTGAAAAACCGTCCACATCCACAGGTGACTTAAGAAGACAACCCAGCAGCTTTCTCACCTGCCTGCAGTCGTCACCCACTTTAAAGATGGCGGCCTGCCAACAAATCTTCTTGCTCTCCCTCCCGTCTTCTCCGCTTTCGTCGATGGAATCTGAACGGCAACGCAAACCTGGAAGAGTTTTTTTTTTAATGTAGTTACGTTCTAAGTGACAATAAACAAGAGATGCCCTTTAGGGGGCTCTACCAGCAGTTAATTCTCTGCCTTTTCTGTGATGTGGTCCCAAGGGTGGAAGAGCTCAAGGGATTTTTGAGGTTGGAAGTCTCCACGTCAACATTGCCAAAGGTGTGGTGGTGGGTGGGTGTTGGTGGGGCAGGAGGAGGGGAGGAGGAGGAGGGAGAAGAGGAAAGGAGAAGCGTTCCCCAACTCAAGTTGATATGTTTGATGGAGAAGAAAAGAAGATGACCAATGATGATGATAAATGAAGAAAATAAGTTCAGAAAGGAATAGTGTGGCCGGGAAACCAAATTTCCTCTTTTCGCTACAACAGACTACGACAGACAGTAATATGGGTCTCCGACGAACCTCGCGTGGCTTGCTAACCGCGCACTACCATTATCGACATTCCTCTCCGTCGCCCAGTAGCTCATGAATGTCAAATGTGTTAACCTGTGAAATCCAAGAGGAGGAAGAGGAGGGAAGTGAGAGAAGAGGAGGAGAGAAACATGGAAATAAGAGAAGGAGAAGAAGAGGAGGAGGAAAAGAAGTGGAAAAGGAGAGGAGGAGGAGGGAGAAAAGAGAAGGAGGAGGAGAGGGAGGTGGAGAAGGAAAAGGAGGAAGGAGGTAGAAGGAAAGGAGGGGAGGCAGAGAAAAGAGAAGAAGAAGAAGAAGAAGAGAAGAAGAATGAAGAAGAAAAGGAAGAAGAAAGAAAGAAGAGGAGTGAAGGGAAAGAGAACGATAGTGAGAAGAGAAGAGGATAGGAGGAATGAGAGAAGGAAAAAGGAGAAGAGGAGGAGAGAGGTGGAAAGAAAAGGGAAGGAGGAGAAGGAGAAGGAGGAGGAGGAGGGGGAGAAGAGAAGAAGAAGAAGAAGAAGAAGAAGAAGAAGAAGAAGAAGAAGAAGAAGAAGAAGAAGAAGAAGAAGAAGAACTAACCTTCTTTTTCAAGTTCACTCACTCCACATCTTTTCACCTTGAACTTAGCCAAATAAGGGGCTTTGGCAGCACTAGAAGGAAGAAGAACAAGTTAATGCCAGCAATAATTCCTTTTTTTCTTCTTAACCAAAGTGAAACAGGCTGGAAAAGGATGCCAGGCCATACCTTTGCATTGGCGTTCCCGACTTGTAGTCAATATCCAGAACAATGGCTTCTGGATTGCTTGGTAAATAACAACCTATCGGGAGGGAGAAGAAGAGAATCCTTGGTAGAAACCAGCCAAATGGTTGAGCTAGCAGGACTAGTCTGGGAGGATAACAGCCAAGACTTTTCTCCTCTTTAGGGGTAGTCCTCGACTTACGACATTAAGTGCCTGTTCAAAGTTACGACAGCACTGAAAAAAAATGACTTTATGGCCTCTTTTCACACTCAACAACCGTTGGGGTATCTCCGCAGTTGTGTGGTCAAAATTTGGATGCTTGGCAACTGAATCATAGAGCTGGGGTGGCACAGTGGTTAGAAAGCGGTACTGCAAGCTAACTTTGCCGACTGCCAGCAGTTTGATCCTGATTGGCTCAAGGATGACTCAGACCTCCTTCTGAGGTTGGTAAAATGAGGAGCCAGATTTTGAAGGTTGCAAGAAGCTGACTCTGTAAACTGCCCAGAGAGGGCTGGAAAGCACTGTGAAGCGATGTAGAAGTCTTAAGTGCTATTGATATTACTATTGACCTTTCCTTCCTTCCTTCCTTCCTTCCTTCCTTCCTTCCTTCCTTCCTTCCTTCCTTCCTTCCTTCCTNGATCCTTCCTTCCTTCCTTCCTTCCTTCCTTCCTTCCTTCCTTCCTTCCTTCCTTCCTTCCTTCCTTCCTATTAGAATGGAGTATTGCAGACTAATTCTGCCCACTGCCAGCAGTTCGATTTTGTATGGCTCTAGGTTGACTCAGCCTTCCATCCTTCTGAGGTGGGTAAAATGAGGACCCAGATTTTTGGGGGCAATTGGCTGACTCTGTAAACCATTTAGAGAGGGCTAGAAAGCATTATGAAGTGAAATATAAGTTTATTGCTATCTTTCCCACTTTTCCCACTGTTGCAGCAGCATCCCCGTGATCCAAATTCAAATGCTTGGCAACCTATTCACATTTATGATGGTCTCTGTGTCCTGGGGTCACATGATTTCCTCTTGTGACCTTCTGACAAGCAAAGTCAATGGAGAAGCCAGATTCACTTAACAACTGCCTTCCTCTTTTAAAAACGGCAGTGATTTGCTCAACTACTTTGGCAAGAAATGCTGTTAAAACGGGGCAAAACCCACTGAACTCCTGTCTCCCTTAGCAACAGAACTCCCTTACAGGACTCCCTGTAAGCGTTAATTTCTTACCTGGTTGCACTTTCACTTCAGATAAAGCGCTCAGACAAGCCTTTTTCCGCTCTTCGCCTTTAGGATACGGCCTGGAGACGTAGTGGAAAAAAACAACATATTGGGAATATTTGAATTATGAATTCTGACCGGGGACGCAAGTTGGGTTTTATTTGTTAGGTCCATTTCACTGCAAGGAAAGAATTAAGCGATGTTTTTTTTGTTTAAATGCCTCTGCCTTTGTACTCACTTGATGATGGCAGAAACGTTGGTGATTTTGTTGAAGAAGTCAAACTCCCGTTGGTAAAACTCCTTGGCTGGACCAGACAATGAGCCGGTTATTTCCTCAACGAGCTGCTCCAACAGTTCCCCAATGTCAGCTACATCAATGAGGAAGCAGAAGGAGGAGGAGGAGGAGAGTGAAGTTTGTAGGGTCCTTGGGGATCTCTGAGCTTGAGGGTTTTTCTGGCGGATGTTTTGTGGCCCAACTAGGTAGCATCATTGGTGTTAGAAGAGAGTGGGCTTTGTGGAATGGAGGAGGAGGAGGAGGAGGAGGAGGAGGAGGAAGATTGCAGGATTAGTCATCTTTGAACTTGATTTTCTGGCAGATATTTCATGGCTCAACTAGATAGCATCATCAGTGTTAGAAGGGAGTGGGCTTTTTGGAATGGAAGAGACAGAGGAGGAAAAAGAGGAGGAAGAAGTGGTCGCTGAACTTGATTCTTTGGCAGACATTTCATGGCTCAACTAGATAGTATCATCAGTGCTAGAAGGCAGTGGGCTTTGTAGAATGGAAGAGAAGGACTGTGGGGTCCTTGGTGCTCTCTGAGCTTGGTGGTTTTTTTGCAGACATTTCTTTACCCAACTAGGCAACATCATTAGTGCTAGAAGAGAGTAGAATTTGAGGGAAGGAGGAGGAGGAAGAGAAGCAGGAGGAGGAAGAAGAGGACTGTGGGGTTCTTGGTGCTCTCTCAGTTTGATGGTTTTCTGGTGGACGTTTCATGGCTCAACTAATATGATCAGTACTAGAAGGGAGTGGGCTTTGTGGAATGGAAGAGGAGGAGGAAGAAGAGGAGAAGGACTGTAGACTCCTTGGTGCTCTTTCAGCTTGATGGTTTTCTTGCAGACATTTCATGGCTCAACTAGGTAGCATCATCAGTGCTAAAAGGCAGTGGGCTTTGTGGAGTGGAAGAGGACGGAGGAGAAAGGTGGGAGGAAGAGGAGGAGGAAGACTGGGGCTAGTGGTCTCTGAACTTGATCTTCTTGCAGATATTTTATGGCTCAACTAGGTAATATCATCAGTGCTAGAAGGGAGTGGGCTTTGTGGAATGGAAGAGGAGGAGGAGGAGGAAGGTAGTGCAAGTTCCCCAAGCATGGTCCACTCACGGTCTTTTTGGTGTCCCTCTTCATCCAGGTAGATGTTGGTCTTCATATTCCAAATGAACTGGTGAGCCAGCAGCTGGGACTTGGAAGCTGCCCAGAGGATGTACTCCCTGACGTAGCCCATCTGAGAAAATACAACAAGGCAGGTCTTCTTCTAAGCATAGCTCCGATCAGGAGTGTGTTGAGACAGAGAAGCCCAAAGGCCCTAATGGATCAGTTCCCCCCATTAAATCCCAACCATGGAAGGTCTTCTTAAGCATCTTCCTTGATTGTTGGTGACTTGTATTGTATTCGTGATTTATTGATAACTCTCCAATTTATCCAAGCATCATGGAAACAAGGAATACATCTGTTCATTGAGATGAGGCAGATCCTTACACTGTCTTTCTATTTCTCAGTCCATCCATATATTCCATTGATGCATCCATCCATCTACATTCTTACCTATCTATCCATCTCTGTCTCCCTTAAACTTATCACTCTATCCATATCCATATTCATCTCTCTCTCTCTCTCTCTCTCCCCCATCCATTTTTATCTATCTTATCATCTCTCTATCCATCCATCTATCTATCCATCCATCATCTAATCATCACTATTTTCTTTTTCTATCCACCCACCCACTTACCTATCATTTATCTCTCTAGATCTCTTATCATCTTTACCTAGATCTAGATATGTATCTGAATATATTTTTTCTCTCGACTCAAGTTCTTCCATCCATCCATCCATCCATCCATCCATCCATCCATCCATCTATCCATCAGTCCAAATGGCCTAACCTGAACATTTACTGCAAGCCAAAGAACCCAAGTGCAAGGACGTTGCATGGAAAAGTTCAATGCACAGCACCTTCCAGTGAAAAAGGATCAGGTGGCCAACTAGGCAGCCCTAAACTCATCTGACCAAGGACATCCCTTAACAAATGTCTCACAGTCTTTACCTGCCCTTACCTTGTCGTAGCGAAGAGCCTGCACAATCTGTGGAATGTAAAAGAGAATAGCATCCTGGGAGGTGGAGGGAAGGGAGAAGAAAGAAAAATGAGTTAGGATTTCTTTTTTTCAAAGTACTGACATTCTAGCTTCAAGAGCGTCTCCTTCCATCATCAACAGGCAAAGACCTGCATTCTGGACTGCATTTTGGACTATTACCAAATTTTCAATCTATCAATTAATCAATCAGTTGAGCAATCAATCAATCAGAATAGAACTTAAAGGGAGCTTGGAGGGCTTTTAGTCCAACCCCCTGCTCAAGCAAGAGACCCTATATTATTTCATACAAATAGTTATCCAATCTCTTTTTAAAAACCTCCAGTGTTGGAGCATTCACAACTTCTGGAAGTCAGTTGTTCCACTGGTCAATTGGTCTCACTGTCAGGAAATTTCTCCTTAATTCCAGGTTGCTTCCCTCCTTGATTAGTTTCCACCCATTGCTTCTTGTCCTGCATTCTGCTATTTTGGAAAATAGGCTGACCCCCTGTTCTATGCGACAACCCCTTAGATCCGCAATGGTGAACCTATGGCATGTGTGCCAGAAGTGGCACACACAGCCATCTCTGCCAGCACACTAGCCATCGCCCCAGGTCAGGTCCACTGCGCATGCCAGCTCGCTGATTGGGTATCTGCCATGCATGCATAGAGGGCGGGGCAAATTCAGATGTGTGTGCATGTGCAGGGGACGGGGGGAGGGGGGGTTGCGCACACATTACATTGTGAGTACAGGCATAGACGAAAAGGTTAGACATCACTGTGCTAGGCATCCAGAAATTGTCCATTTCACTCCGAGAAAAGTATAATCTCCAACTGATCTATTAGGAACAGCTCTGGTATGTCTATGGAATTTCCCAAACTAAAAGTCATTTTCAGCGTGTGTTTCACAAAATCCACCTTCTCTCCTCCCACTTCTTACACTTCCATTAATCACGAGAACCAATTAAATGGCAGCTGGAATTTTTTCAGTGCGACCTACGAAATAGCCTTGAACTTTTCTACTCCCCCCCCCCCCCCTTTTTCCTTATAACATTCTTGGCAGCTGAATCTCAGAGCTGACACACTGCCTTAGATATGACAATGCTGCCATGGCATGCCATGCCAAACTGAAGTTGGGAAAAATGCAGGTGGGGGGGGTTCATTTGAGAGCCCAGGATCTTTAGTACTTCAACACAAAGACATTCTAAGATCTTTCTTTTTTTTGGGGGGGGGGGGGGGAAATCAGNTTTTTTTTGGGGGGGGGGGGGGAGGAGAAACGACTTACTTACTTACCGGAGGGAAAGACCGCAGCACTTTTACCCCGTACTGAGCTGTCAAAGGATGAGGGGGGTACATGCTGGAGAAATAGGAGAGGCCCGTTGGTGGGTCGGTGGGAGTCCAGCACAGGATGTGGCTCAGCTCTGGAGCATCGGCATCGATGGTGTGCCAAGTAACAAGATACTGAAAAGCAAGGAGGAGTGAGGGGAGGACACACATAGACATACACACACACGTGAACCCCAACAGCAATAGCACTTAAGACTTATATTCCGCTTTACCAGGAGTGGGATTCAAATTTTTAACAACCGGTTCTGTTGGTGTGGCTTTGGTGGTAGATGTGGATTTGTGGTCATGTGACTGGGTGAACGTGGCTTGGTGGTCATGTTATCGGCTGGGCATGGCCCACTCAATATCACTCACATCGAGGCACACATTTCCTCGCCTGGTCTCTCATGACTATGGGGATGCTGCAACAGTCGTAAGTGTGAAAAATGGTCATAAGTCCCTTTTTTCAGTGCCATTGTAACTTTGAATGGTCCCTCCACACAAGCAAAGTACCAGCAAAGGAGGGGGAAAAAACTCCAGAGAGGTTCCAGAGACAGGAAGTCTAGTCCTGCCAAGAATGTAATAAGGGTTAACAGAGAGGCAGTTTCTGTAAGCAACACCAGAATGTTTCCTTCCTGCCTTCCTTACAGGATTAGGCCAGGAATTTCTTTAACAATTGGTTCTCCAAACTGCTTAGAATGTTAACAACCAGTTCTAGCAAATTGGTGCGAACTGGTAGAATCCCTCCCCTGCGCTTCACAGTGCTTTCCAGCCCTCTCTCAGCAAGAGGAGGCTGTGAGTTCAATCCTCGTGAGGGGCAGATATTTCTCTCTCTGGGCACACTGAGAATATAACTGCTGAACAAAACTCCGCATTGGTGACAGGAAGGGCATCCAGCCAGTAAAACACTCAGCTCCATTCAGTTGTCCAGGCTCCATCGAGCAAGGGATTATGGGGTTGTTAAAATAAGATGATGATGAATGGATGGCTCTGCCCACTCTGATTAACTGAGGCCAAATCAAACGGACCATTTTATCTCTGGAAACGAGACCTGAATCAATGTTCAGGCCACCGTTCCGATGAAAAAGCTGGATCATCTTCAAAGGCCTACCTTGATGGCTTCTGGCACATCATTCACGGCTCCAGGGTCTAAGCGAACCAGACGGGTGACTTCCATCCCAATTGCTTCTGTGTTCTTAAACCTAAGGAACCAACAGGAGACAAACTGGTAGTCCTCTACTTACGACCGATTGAGAACTGTTCATTTAGTGCCCATTTTAAGTTACAACGAGACTGAAATATTGACTGGGATGGTTTTGGATCAACTGTGGGCCGTACGTCGAGGGCTACCGGAACCCAAAGTTACTAATTTTGTAACGAAGGGCAAGGGGCTCACCTGGTGGGAAGTTGCACTGCAAGGTGTGGGGAGATGCTCCAGGCAAGGTTCACATTATCCTTCCACTGCTTCTCACTCAGGCTGATGTATTTGGATCGCCAGTTGGCAACGCTGTTCTCGCCAGTCTGGTCCAGCTCCAGTTCCGGAGATGAAAGCGGATTATACCAAGTGATGAGGCGCTCAATCTCCGTTGCCTTTGAAAGAAAGAAAAGAATGCTAGGCATATTAACTACTTGTACTGAAATGACTTTGATAAAACAAGCAAATATTGGCCAGGATACATGGAAAGAAAGAAAGAAAGAAAGAAAGAAAGAAAGAAAGAAAGAAAGAAAGAAAGAAAGAAAGAAAGAAAGAGAGAGAAGGAGGAAGGAAGGAAGAGAGAGAGAGAGAAGGAGGGAGGGAAGGAAGAAGGAAGAAAAAGAAAGAAAGAAAGAAAGGGAAGGAGGGAAGGAAGAAAGAAAGTGGAAGGAAGGAAGAAAAAGAAAGAAAGAGAAGGAGGGAGGGGAAAGGAGGAAGGAAAAGAGAGATAAGGAGGGAGGGAAGGAAGGAAGGAAAGAGGAAGGAAGGAAGGGAGAGAAAGAGGGAGGGAGAAAGGAAGAAAAAGAAAGAAAGAGGGAGGGAAGGAAGGAAGGAAGGAAGGAAGGGAGGAAGGGGATTTGGGGCAGAAGAAATGTTTTGACTTATCAAAGTTCAGTTTCTGGCGATGTGAGAGATGTGGCCAAATAATTTTCATGGTTTCAGAAGGGGGGGGGGGATATGTGAAGGGGGAAATAGGACGGGTTGGCAACTCTTGGGCCAAAGAAATGATATAAATTACATGAATTACATACATTGTCATCCCTTTCCTCTTGCATTACAGGTGGTCCTCAGCTTACGACCACCTTGGAGCCCAAAATTCCATGTTGCCGAGCAAAACATCTGTTCAGGGAACTTTGCCCCATTTGAACGACTTTTCTTTTTCTTCTTTTTCAGTGCTGCTGCGACTTTGAAGGGTCGCGAAGTGAATTGTCATAAGTCGAGGACTACCTGTAGCCTGTAAAATTGAGGCTTCGCTCATCACATGGAACCAGGTCTGTGTTCGGTTGAGGGAGAAGAGACTTACCAGAAGTGAGAGCAGCAGAGTTCTCCTCTTCATGTAGTATTTGTGGAGCTGAGTGCCTCGATTCGTCTTCTTGGACATGCCTTAGAAAGACAAATGGTTATCCTACATCTTTTTAAAAACCTCCAGTGTTGGAGCATCCACAATTTCGGGAGGCAGGTTGTTCCACTGATTAATTGTTCTAATTGTCAGAAAATTTCTCTTTAGTTCTAGGTTGCTTCTCGCCTTGATTAGTTTCCTCCCATTACTTCTAGTCCTGCCTTCAGGTGCTCTCTCTCTATATTAAACAGGCACATATAGATACTTTGTTCTTATTTACTATTATTTCCACTCTTTGAGGACCAGAATATAGAATAACAGAGTTGGAAGGGACCTTGGAGGTCTTCTAGTCCAACCCCCTGCCTAGGCAGGAAACCCCTACACCACTTCAGACAAATGATTAATCCAATCTCTTCTTTAAAATTTCCAGTGATGGAGCATTTAAACCTCTAAAGGCAAGTTGTTCCACTGATTAATTGTTCTAATTGTCAGGAAATTTCTCCTTAGTTCAAGGTTGCTTCTCTCCTTGATTTGTTTCCATTCATTGCTTCTTCTCTTGCCTATTGGTGCTTTGGAGAATAGCTTGACTCCCTCTTTTTTGGGACAGCCCCTGAGGTATTGGAAGATTGCTATCATGTCACCCCCTAGTACTCCATCAGACTAGATATAACCCAATTCTCACAACCATTCTTTATATATTTTCGCCTCCAGTCCCCTAATCATCTTTGTTGCTCTTTTCTGCACTCTTTCGAGAGTCTTAACATCTTTTTTATAATATGGTGACCAAAACTGGATGTAGTATTTCCAAGGGTGGCCTTACCAAAGCACTATAAAGTGGTATTAACACTTCATGTGATCTTGATTCTATCCCTCTGTTGATGCAGCCCAGAACTGTGTTGGCTTTGGGGGCAGCTGCTGCACACGGCTGGCTCCAAGATCCCTCTCACCGTTACTACTGTTGAGCAAGGTGCCACCTATTCTGTACCTGTTCATTTGGTTTGTCTTGCTGAAATGATGGCTCTCAAGAGAAACTGCTGTGGTCTGTTTTCCATTGTGCTGGAGAGGCTCAAGGCTCCAGCTGGGGCCAGGCATTCACAGACAACAAATTTACCTGCCCTAGTTGTTGTGAGGATTAAACAGGAGGATTAAACAGGAGTTTTAGTGGTGCTAAAAATACAGCAAGACTCACCTGATTTTTTGGAGATGGTTGACATGCCGCTGGATAAAGGGTAGGTGTTGATCCATCCCTGGGTGGCTTGCTGCCGGGAACCCACCGTGATGTCGAGATTGCTCCGGGTGTCTTGGTTATCTGAAGGTTGTTTTTGTTTTGTTTTGTTTTTTAAAAAAGCATCCCATTGGCACCAAGCCAGACAATTGATAGCAATACAACTAGCAATAGCACTTATATACTTCTTCACGGTGCTTTACGGCCTTCTCTAAGTGGTTTACAAAGTCAGCTGTCAACTCATAAAATATTTCTATGGTCTTTTTGGAGTTGCCAACAGAAAGGGAGGGGGGAAATTAGCATGGAAAGCAAAAGTGCATTCCATAAATGTTTTCAGAGATAGTAACTAGGCGACTG
This sequence comes from Laticauda laticaudata, assembly GCA_004320025.1. Taxonomy (NCBI): domain Eukaryota; kingdom Metazoa; phylum Chordata; class Lepidosauria; order Squamata; family Elapidae; genus Laticauda; species Laticauda laticaudata. The sequence goes on along the minus strand of BHFT01029795.1, from coordinate 75,733 downwards.
AAGTTTCTGCCGCGCAAAATTCTAACTGGAGAGCATGATTGATGACTCTTGGCTATGAAGGTGTCCCATTGGAGAATATGAACTACGATAAACCCAGGGGGTGAGGGGAAAACCAAGGTCAAGGGTGACAATGAATGATGTGCCTCAGAGTCGGCTACATCCAGGCAGTGCTGGACAGTTTAACTCCCAATAAATCCTTTTTACGTTTTGGAAGTTTGGCTCGAGACTCATGATTTAAATGGGAGGAACTGCTGGAATCTTGGCATCAACATCTTGCCCCAACGATCTCAGTCCTCATTTCAACGACCTCAAAGCTCAAAACAACAAGGGACAAACGAGTTCCAGAGGGGTTGGGCTTAAGACTATTTGTGGGAACGTAACGATGCTGGGCTGATGACTCATTTAACTCCCCTGGCTCTGCTTGCCCTTCTCCTACTCTGTGAAATACATACCTGGAGGCACAAGCTGGCTGGCGGTTAAATATTTCTTGTCGGAGAACATTGCAGTCCAAAATTTGATGAGGATGATGATGTCCTCGCGCAGCCGCTTCTCTCCTTGAGTTGGACACTTGGGGGCGGAGCTTCAATGAGAAGGCAAACAACATTAGGATAGGAGAGGCATTTGGGCAAGACAATGCACACCTTGCAGGTCATCGTGCCTCAGGTGTTCTATGAATCAGCTTTGGGGCTTCCCTGATCCTTCCTCATCTGATCCCTGGGGCAACCAGAAGATTTTATATTCTTGCAGTCAAGGGTCCTATTACTATTTGGGATGGCCTTTTATTGCTTCATGGTTGTTAGATTCCCTGCATTTTTGTTAGGTTGTAAAACATCAATCAATTAATCAATGAGAATAGAGCTGGAAGGACCGTGGAGGCCCCTAAACCATTTCAGGTAGGTCACTGAAACTTTTCTGTTGTTGCTGCTTCTTTATTTTTTGAAATTTGCCAAACTTGTCTTGGTTGAATTGGATAGCTGTACAAATATTTTAAATGAAGGAATAAAATAGAACTTCCAGCTAGAGCTGCAAATCTTCTAAGCTTCAACTTGATGAACATGCCACAATAATCTAATGTTTTCAGTCAGGATATGCATTATCTCAATGGCTGAGATTATGTGCTGTGCTGAAACCAAATTAACCACATTTGTATGAAAAGATCATTTTAACAAACACAGGGGAATCTGCCCTGGAGGGATGTGACAGAGAAGCAAATTGTAGTCAATGAGATTTTTTAAAAAATCCATTAGGGAGAATTGGAAGAAATGCTTAGCTGACTTTAGCTGATCGGCCAAGTCAGCCTCAGTTAGTATCTGGATGGGAGGCTAGTTTAGGAAGACTGTAGATTACACTGGGATATTTAAAAAAAAAACAACGCCCCACATCACCATGCAAGAAATCAGTGGCAAATCACTTCTACATCTTGCCAAGAAAACTGCAAAAATGTTAAGCCAGTACCCAAGACTTGAGCTGAGCTTGACTTCAGTTTCTCTTCACTATCTTCCACCATGGAGAAGGAGAAGGAAGGAGGGAGAAGGGGGAGAAAAAGGGGAGGAAGAAGAAGAGGAAGAGGAGGAAGAGGAGGAGAGAAGGGAAAGGAGCAGGAGGTGGAGAACGAGGAGGAGAAGGAAGAGAAGAAGAAGAAGGAGGGGAAGGAGAAGAAAGAGGAGGAGGAGGAGGAAAAAGAGAAGGAGAAGGAAGAGGAGGGTAATACCTGAAGTAATCAAAAGCCGTGGAATAGATTTTTTCTCTCAAGACGTTGCGAATTGTTGCGTTTGGGATGACATCGGCATGCAGCAGAGACAGCCCCAGCGTTAAGAGCCTAAAAGAGTGCAAAATAATTCCATCAGGGTGTTTAGACAGGACACTTAAAAGGGTTAAATAGGAAGAGACCTGTGCAATACAAAATGAAATGGCAGAACAACAAAAGCCATGATCTATCCTACCTTATTTCAATGAGCAAAAGTACAAAGGGGGAATATCAAGAGCCTCCTTTTCATCCGCTTGGAGAAACAGGGAAATCACATGGTATTAATAAATATGGATGTTATATTTTCTTCCAAAAAATAAATAAACTATGAGAACCTGAGAAAACCAGATCTCTGCAAATCCGACAGGTAAGCTCAAAACTAAACTCTCTTTGATATTCTTCGTGCCTGCTCCCGCCTCTGCAAAAATAAATAAATGAAGACATATCCGGGACATCTCACTTACTTAAAACGGGGTCCGATGGCCGCCACGTGGCGATTCATGCTCCCCTTCGATCCGCCGATATTCAAAGACAGGGAACGCTGGAGTAAGCTGGCAAAAATCTCCACTTGATCCGAACTGCAGTACTTGGCAATTTCAAACCTCTGCACTAAGAACTGTAGACAGAGAAACCAAAAGTTAGACATCTGTCTGCCTGACAAGCCAATGTTGGCCATGAGTTGATTTCCTGCAGGATGGTGACGGGCCAACTCAAAAGTTGAATGAGGGTAGTCGATGGAGGTGAGATTCCTCAATAGCTATTAATCCAGTTTGGTCTAGTGGTTAAGGCACCAGGCTAGCAAGCAAGGGATGATGAGTTCTAGTCCTGCCTCAGACACAAAAGCTGACTGGGTGACTTTGGGCCAATCACCAGGAGACAGTGAGTTCTAGTCCCACCTTAGGCATGAAAGCAAGCTGAGTGATTTTGGGCGACAGACAGTGAGTTCTAGTCCCACCTTAGGCATGAAAGCAAGCTGGGTGACTTTGGGCCAATCACCAGGAGACTGTGAGTTCTAGTCTTGTCTAAAAGCATGAAAATCAGCGAGGTGACTTTTGGCCAATCACCAGGAGACGGTGAGCTCTTGTCCCACCTTAAGCATGAAAGCTGGCTGGGTGACTTTTGGCCAATCATAGGAGACTGTGAGTTCTAGTCCTGACTGGGGCATGAAAGCTAGCTGGCTAACTTTGGGTTGATCACCAGGAAACTGTGAGTTCTAGTCCTGTCTTCGGCCTGAAAGCTAGCTGGGTGATTTTGGGCCAATCACCAGGAGATTGTAAATTCTAGTCTTGCCTTATGTATGAAAGCTGGCTGGGTGACCTTGGGGCAATCACCAGGAGAAGGTGAGTTCTAGTTCCACCTTAATCATGAAAGCCACCTGGGTAGCTTTGAGCCGATCCTTCTCTCCCACCCTAACCAACCTCTCACAGGATTGTTCGGGGGACAAAAAGGAGAAAGGTGTATTGTGTATGTTTGTCGCCTTGAGTTATTTGTAAAAATAATAAAGGCAGCAAACAAAGCAAAAGATAAATAAATATCATCCCCTTTTGGTTTTAGGATGGCCATAAAGCGTCACTCTTAGCTACATCTTCTAATCTACCTCTGCTGTAAAAAAAGTAAAACAAAACTTGGGAGGAAGATACTTGCTTCTATCCAGATGTGATGCGGGGTGACCTCCGGTGGGCATGGTTTTGGTTGGCTTTCTTCGGAGGCGGCTAAAGGGTCGGCTTCTTTCTGCTCGGTGGAAAACAGCCCAAATTTCTGCTCCACAGTCATTTGCCAAGCTCCAGCCATCTCTCTCATGAACTAAGAGAAGCAAAACCATTACTATTTTTTGGTGCAGCAGACTTTAAACTTTATTATAAATACACTTAAAGAGCCAGTTTGGTCTCGTGGTTAAAGTACCAGGGTAGAAACCAGGAGGTGGTGATTTCTAGTCCAACCTTAGGCATAAAAGCCACCTGGGTGACTTTGAGCCAATCACCAGGAGGCAGTGAGTTTTAGTCCAGCGGCATATAAGCTGGTTGGTGATTTTGAGCAAATCACTAGGAGGTTGTGAGTTCTAGTTCTGCCTTAGGCATAAAAACCAGCTGCGTAACTTTGGGCTAATCTCTAGGAGACTGTGAGTTCTTGTCCCGCCTTAGGCATGAAACCCAACTGAGTGTTTTTTGGTCCGGTCACCAGAAGACAGTTAGTTCTAATTTCTCCTTAGACATTAACACTGATTGGTTGATTGTCTCCTTTTCTCAGCCAAACCCACCTTACAGCATTGTTATTGTGGGGAAAATAGGAGGAAGACGAAGCGCTGGGTATTTTTGTTTCCTTGAGTCATTTGTAAAAATAATGAAGGTGGGATACAAATAAATACACATAAATATATATAAATATACACATAAATGCAGGATAAGGAGAGAAAGAGAGCAAATATCATTCCATGATGTAAATGCAGCAAACCAAGCCTCACTAATTTTGGGGATGTTTGCTAAAAATGTATTGCTTGTTCCAGAAACACCATTTCAGGGAAAACTGATTCTAAATTAACTTATAACTTACCGGGACTTCTATGCCGTTCTTGGCGGCCAGCAGCCATTCCCAGCAAGCAAGGGCAGTCTGCATGACCAGTTCATTGAACATACGCAGAGGGCCCCAGCAGAGGTGATGTAAGAGCTGGGAATCGGTGTCTGAAAGATTTACAGAGACATTTTGTTTTTAAAAAGATGTAGTATTTTCATTGTACCTGTAAATAACTCTCTGCAGCTCCTTGGGGACGAAAAAAATCCATGTAATTTAGCCATGAAAGACTGTTGAGCAATCTTAGCTCATCACTGGGAGAGGGTGAGTTCTAGTTCCACCTTAGCCCTGAAAGCTGGCTGGATGACTTCAGGCCAATCACCAGGAGACAATGAGTTCTAGTCCTGCCTTAGGCATGAAAGCCAGCTGGGTGACTTTAGGCCAATCACCAGAAGATGGTGAGTTCTAGTCCTGCCTTAGTAATGAAAACTACCTGGATAACTTTGTTCGTAAAATAGGGTACAACATGCTTTACAACTGCCTTATTTAGCAACAAAAATTCTGGTCCCCATTGTGATTAGAATGCCAAAGAATGGCCTGAGAGATGCAATAGGGCTCTGATTTCATCCTTAATCACCTCCTTCCCTCCCTCCTCCTCTCTCTCGTACACTCATATCTTTATAATTATAACCTGTTTTATACTAGGTGTTCCTCAACTTACAATTCCTTTAGTGACCATTTGAAGCTGCAACGGCACTGCAAAAAATGACTTGTGACTTACAACCGTTGTAGCATCTCCATGGTCACATGATCAAAATTCAGATACCTGGCAAATGACCCATATTTATGACGGTCGCAGAGTCCCAGGGTGGTAGTGAAGTGATCCCCTTTTGCAACCTTCTGCCAAGCAAGGAGCTGCTGATCCAGCTCTGCATAGGAATTATTGATTCTGTCATTTGCACCTCTATAACTGTCTGGTTTGGTTCTGCACACAAACTCCAGAGAGGATAATCAGGACTACAGAAAAAAACAATGACTACCAATCTGCCTTCCATGGAGGATCTGTTTACTTCATGAGTCAAAAAGAGGGCTGTGAAAATATCTACAGACCCCTCACATCCTGGACATAAACTGTTTCAACTTCTTCCCTCAAAACGACGCTATAGAGCATTGTACAACAGAACAACTAAACAAAAGAACAATTTTTCCCTGAAAGCCATCACTCTGCTAAACAAATAATTCCCTCAACACTGTCAAATTATTTACTAAGTCAGCACTATTATTACTATTAATCTTCTCCTCACTCCTTATCACCCATCTACTCCCACTTGTGACTGTATGACTGTAACTTTGTCACTTGTATGCTTAAGATTTATATTGATTGTTTCCTAGTATGATTTGATTGCTTATTTGTACCCTATGGCTATCATTAAGAGTTGTAACTTACGATTGTTGATGAATGTATCTTTTCTTTTTATGTACACTTAAGAGCACATGCACCAAGATAAATTCCTTGTGTGTCTAATCACACTTGGCCGATAAAGAATGAATTCATTCATTCATTCAAAATCAGTGGGGAAGCCAGATTCACTCAACTGCTTTACTTAGCAAGAGAAATTTTGGCCTCCATTATAGTTGAAAGTCAAGGACCAGCTGTATAAACCTGTAAGATTTTTTTCTTCTTCTTACCTCTGCTGCTGATCAACAAAGCGGTCATCTTAAACATCGCCTGGGTATAGTTCTCTGCTTGGCCGGCTTCCAGGGCGTTGCTGAGCTGCTTGATCATGAGTTTATTCAGGTCGGAGGCCCGACCGGTGGCGTTGCAGTATTGAATCATCCCGGCAACCTGTTTAGAAAAGTCAGGGAAGTCATTTATTTATTTACTAGCTGGATACCTGTGCTTCACTACGAAACTGTGTGGTTGGGCTTAGTTTTGGGGGAGGAAAATAAAGGAGGAAAATTCTGCCTCTGCCAACCAGCATCCATCGGTATTCATCTGGATAGCATCCTGTCAGTGTGTGAGGGAGTTGAAGATTGTTTGGAAACTGAAAGAATATTTGCTGTTTGAGCAAAAAGGAGACAGCAAGGTGCCTGGGCGTGGCTTAGCTCAACTGTTCTGTACTAAAGCTGATTGCTGCTGTGAAACTGAAACTCCTCTGCTTGGAGGAGATTTCTTTTCAGGTGGGGAGGGGAAGTGGAACTCCTTAGCATGTTAATAATAATATAGGAAATACTAATGCTCTGATGGTCATTTAGAAAAATCTTGTCTTCGTGAGCCTCTAGAAGCCAAGAAGAACGTATGTTCTTGAGATTTTGTGATGATGCGTGAGTGGTATTTCCCTTTTATATAGAGAGATTTATTTAAATTCAATCTTCTTTTATTCTAGTCATAGTTGGCCAGATGTTTTAGACTGGAGGTGGAATATTTTAATCCCCTGCTAAGTCCACAGGTGGATGTAGACAGCGGGTGGGGTGACAAGTATCATCGCAGGATGTAAGCTGTTCTAAATTAAGATGCCTTTTGCAATTGACTGATGGGGATTTGGTCAATGCCAACGGGCGTTCAAGGGGGTGGCTGCAGATGTTTTGGGATTCTACCAAATTAAATTAAATTAAATTAGTGTGTGTGTGTGTGAAAGAGAGAGAGACAGAGAGAGAGGGGGGGATAGATAGATAGATAGATAGAAAGGATAGGAAAGATAGCTGTATTTAGTAGAGGTGGTATTCAACAGGTTCTGACCAGTTCTGGAGAACTGGTAGCGGAAATTTTCAATAGTCCGGAGAACCGGCAAATCCCACATCTGTCTGATTTATTCTCTGCCTCCCATCGAGTCCCAGCTGATTGGCTGGGTCTTCTTTGGTTGCCCTGCACAGGAGAATGGAGCTGGAAAGCAGGTCAGTGGGACTGGAGATTTTACAGTATCCTTCCCCTGCCACACCCACCAAGCCACACCCACAGAACCAGTAGTAAAAAATTTTGAATCCCACTGGTTGACAGATACAGTAGATAGACAGATAGATGTATGTATGTATGTATGTATGTATGGATGGATGGATATAGTTGATAGATACAGTAGATACGGTATACGGTAGATATGATAGATTAGATAATAGATTAGATGATAGATGTAGATAGTTGATAGATGCAGTAGATACAATAGATTAGATGATAGAGTTGATAAATACAGTAGATCCGATAGATAGATAGATAGATAGATAGATAGATAGATAGATAGATAGATAGATAGATAGATAGATAATCTATAGATCGTATCATAACTGTAAACTCAAGGCATATTCCAGACCAGTATCTGACTTCTTTTAGATAAATGAAGCTGGCTTCAATGGTTAGATGGTCTAGACATTTAATCTGAATGTGTTTTTAATTTAGGTGAAGTGCTTATATATGTTCTAAATCCATGTATGTTATCCCACATACTAAATAAGTATCTCAGAACTATATACACAATCCGAAAACCAGAAAGTGGAAAGCATTGTGCATACTTTCTCCAACAGAAGGAGATTTGTGCACCCATCGCTAATCGCCTTTAAAACATGCACCCACGTGCATACAAATTGAGAAAGGGAGGGGATTTCTTCTTTTAAAAGGAACTTGAGGGCTCTTCTACTCACTTCTCCAGCATAGCGATTGCGCAGGTTGAGGGAAGCCATGAAGTTGGAATAATCTTTCTTCACGCAGGTGGGCCTTTCGGTCAACTGAGTGGCCTAGAAGCAACACACATCGTCGTATTTTCAGTTTTGAGAATAGAGGGAGAACTTGGATGCTCAGAGGGAAGCCAGAAACGGATGGGACTTTGTGACTAAACTAAATCCTGGTCACCCACACACAATATCACTACTCCGCCCTTTTGATGAAAGAGTATGGCAGAGTGGCTCAGAAAATGATTGAACATTTGGAACTTCAGATTCTGCCTATTGGGTATCCTTCTGTAGTCTGCTCTCCGAGCTTGGTGGTTTTCTTGTAGACGTTTCATAACCAAATTAGTCACATCATCAGGGCTATTGGGTATGGCATTCCCCCACCAAGGAGAAATTTAGATTTTTTTTCCTCACCAAAACTCTTGGCTTCCTCCTACCAAGGAGAGAAACACAAACCCACCAACACTGGCAGGGTAAGCCACTATATAGAAACAGGAAGCAAATCCCACTTACTCTTGCATTCATAATGTTATCTAGTTGGGTCATGAGAAGTCTGCAAAAAAACAACCGAGGTCAGAGAGCACCAAGGACCCCACAGTCCTCCTCCTTCTCTTCTTCCTCCTCTTCCTCTCCCCACTCCCTTCTAGCACTGATGATGTTACCTAGTTGGGTCATGAAATGTCTGAAGAAAACAACCAAGGTCAGAGAGCACCAAGAATCCCACAGTTTTCCTCCCTTCGAATACTGATGGCGTTCTTCAATTGGGTCATGAAATGTCTGGAAGAAAACAGCAAGCTCAGAGGCCACCCAGGACTCCATAGACTGTGTACTTACAAACAGGAGTGCTTTCATTTTTGTGGGGCTGAACACAATCCACTCCCACAGAAGTGGGAGTTGAAAAACAGTGTTCTGACCAAGGCTTCCTGAGACCGTAATTAAGCACAGGCTTAGTCCAAACAACTCCAGTTTTATTTCAATGCTGGGAATTATGTTCATTCCCAGCCAGTAATAGGCCCAAACAGTCCCTCGAGATAAGCATCCGCCTTTATCTCCTTTAAACTGCTGTGAACTAAAGTGCCAAATGAACCATAAAAAACCAACTAAAGTACAAAATCCACACAGACCTTCAAGGTTTAATCCAAACAGAGAGAACAACTTTGCTTCCTGCAAAGGTTTTCCTACCTTTGCACTTCCTTTATACCTTACGAGAGGGGCAATCACCTCCAAGCCTTACTCCCAAGTCGCTCCTTTTGTCTCAACTTCTCTTGCTGTTTAGCAGCTCTGTGCATATGCGCACTGGGAAACGCACTGCCTTGGTTCCTCTGCCTCGCTGCTAGCAGACTCCGAAGGCTCTGGAGTCAGCACCCCACTCCCAGATGGTCCTGGCCCATCTCTGCATTGGACGCAGGACCCTTGTCCGAGTCCTCTCCAGATCCCGGACTGGTCCCCGTTCTTCCCCCACTGTCTGATTCTGCTGCCATCTGCACAGGCTGCTGGCAAACCACAACAAACAGGACGTTTGCCACAGTGAAGAGAACTTACCCCCAGGGTTGTATTTTGCCTGTTGTAGCCTGCAAAGTGGAGAATGCTCTCAGTTGCCATAGCCAACCCAGTGTGCTGTGACAGGCCTGACACCCAGTTCTGGTGCTTGTTCAAATATTCCTGGAAAAAGGGAAGCCAAAAGTAGTTGCAGTGCAGAAAAAAATCTCCCTCTGTGTGTGCGTCTTGTTGCCGTTGCTTTGTTTTGCACATTTCCCCTGGCCGGATTCCCCAATTTCCAAGATGCAGTGCAGTCCGAGAGACAATAAAGATGCAGAAGATTTACCTGCAGGTGAGATTTGGTGACGGAAGGGGCCCATTTCATGGCTTCCTGGAGGATCATGCCACACCGGGCGGCAAAATCTTTCACAATGCTCTAAAGAGAGAGAAAATAGAATAAAGTAATGTCTTGCAAGTACTTGACTGCAGAAGTATAATAAAGCCAATATTCCACTGGACACAAGTGCCTTGGTTTTTGAGAGTCACTTATTTTTTATTTTTATTTATTTTATTTTGTCAAGCGATTATAAGATAACAGGTATAAGTATAAACATAGATATGAATACATGAAATGGATACATATAAGAAAAATAAAAAGAAACATTGTGCACGCTCCCTACAGATCTCTTAGGAAAGGGGTGAGGTCAACAGTAGACAGTCTAAGGTTAATCATTTTTGGGGTTTGGGGAAGAAACCACAGAGTCAGGTAGAGTATTCCAGACATTGACCACTCTGTTGCTGAAGTCGNGGGGAAGAAACCACAGAGTCAGGTAGAGTATTCCAGACATTGACCACTCTGTTGCTGAAGTCGTATTTCCTGCGATCAAATTTGGTGTGGTTTACCTTGTATCTGTTGTTTGCTCTTGCATTGTTATGGTTGAAGCTGAAGTATTCATTGACAGGTAAGACATTGCAATGTATAATTGGCGACTAATGGAGCAAATCTACCTAGATTTGCAATGCTATTAGAAGTGGTTTATTCGTAGAGTTTTTGAGAGAGAGGGACAGGCCCAAAGTCACCCAGCTGACTTTGGACCTAAGGCAGGACTAGAACTCACGTCATCTTCCAATTTCCAGCCTGATGCATTTCATCATTCTGGTTCAGCTTGCCTTTGAGCTGTTTTGGACTCTTGACCTATGCCTCTGGCCAAGATTTTTGAAAATGTTTTATCATTTCTTTCTTCCTAGGGCTGAGAGAGAGTGACTGGCCCAAAGTTACCCAACTAGCTTTTGTGCCTGAGGCAGGACTAGAATTCAGAATCTCCTGGTTTCTCGCCTGCTGCTTTCACCAACTACTTCAGCTTCTTACTTTGCCTTCGAGTCAATCTTGATTCCTGTGTGCATTTGTGTAATTTTGGGGGCAACATTTTTAGAAGTGATTTGCCTTTCTCCTCCTTCTCCTCCTCCTCCTCCTCCTTCCCAGGGTTGAGAGTGAGGGTCTGGCACAACTGTGCCCAAGGCAGCACTAGAACTCACAGGCTCCTGTCATAATGGCACAGTGGTGAGAATGAAGAATTACAGACTGACTCTGCCCACTGCCAGGAGTTTGAACCTGACTGGCTCAAGGTTGACTCAGCCTTCCACCCTTCTGAGGTAAGTAAAATGAGGACCCAGGCTGTTGGGGGCAAGAGGCTGACTCTGTAAACCACTGAGAGAGGGCTGCAAAGCACTGTAAAATGGTATATCTAAGTGCTATTCCTTCTTTCCTTCCTGCCTTCCTTCCTCCCTCCCTCCCTGCACAGTGGTTAGAATGCAGCATTGCAGACTGACTCTATCCACTGCCAGGAGTTCAATCCTGACAGGTTCAGAGTTGACTCAGCCTTCCATCCTTCTGAGGTGGGTAAAATGAGGAGCCAGATAGTTGGGGACAATATGCTGACTGTGTCAACCACTTAGAGAGGGCTGTAAAGCACTGTGAAGCAGTATGTAAGTTGAAGTGCTATTGCTATTCTAAGCTGGCATCTTTAAGCAGCATATCACAAGGTTGCAAAAAAATCCAGATGTTGTTTATATCATAGCAATGGTTAGGTTTTTCTGCCACCTAGTCGCCATCCGGAGTTCTTCAGCCCAGATATTATATGTGTAGTAGAGAACTGGATTTCCAAAGTTGATGTCTGTCCATAGACACAGAAAATTATAAGGAAGAGCAATTTTTTCTCAACACCCTGCCCCTGTGGCCTATAAAAGAAAGGCCACGGCTTGGCATAGTTTGTTAACCTAAGGAATTCTCTTTATTTTAATGAAGCAAACCATGGCTTATGACAATGGGCCAACCCAGTCAAAGATGTTCAAAATTTGTATTATTTTTACCTCTCTGGCTTCATAGGTATCAGGGACTGTAATTCTATATGGGGCATCTGGAATGTCATAATACGGTTGGTCCTTATGGATATCCTAAAACAGAAAAGAAACAGATAAGTGCAACATTATTCCAAAGTGATTCCTAAGGAGAAAACCAATTTCCTAATTCAGGAATAGGGATGACCACACAAATCAGGTTTCCTTTTTTTTAAAAAATATACATTTTTCTTTAACATTGTCTAGATCATTTTACATATACGTAATAATAGTAAGAATAATATTTTTACTTGCATATAATAGTATTCTCCCAACTTCTAATGTCTACCTTTATTATCTAACCATTGATAAAACAAATTCCAAGTATAAAAAAAAATATGTATCTTTTTTGCCCTTTATCTTTAATGTTAACCTATCCATTTCCACCCAAGTTAATATTTTTAAAATTATATTTCCATCTGCAGGAGCATCCTCATTTTTCCAGTGTTGTGCAAATACAATTCTCGCTGCTGTCAAAACATGTAGTCCTAGCTCGATACCCGTGCTTCACTACGAAACTACATGATTGGGTTTAAATTTTGGGGAGGAAAATAAGGGAAAAAAATTTGCTTCTGCCTACCAGCATCCATCGGTATTCATCTGGCTTGCATTCTGTCAGTGTGTGTGAGAGTTGAGGGCTGTTTGGAAACTGAAACAGTATTTTCTGTGTGAGCAAGGAGGCAGTAAGGAACCTGGGTGTGGCTTAGCTCAACTGTTCTGTACTAAAGCTGGTTGCTGCTGTAAAACTGAAACGGAAACTCCTCTCCTCTGCTTATGTTTTGCATTTGGAAGATATTTCTTTTCAGGTGGGAAGGGGGAGTAGAACTCCTTAGCATCAGAGTGTGTTAATAATAATATAGGAAATACGAATGCTCTGATGGTCATTTCGAAAAATCCTTTCTTAGTGAGCGCTTAGAAGCCAAGAGGAACATATGTGCCAAATTTCAAGTTTGTAGGCTTTATGGTTCTGGAGATGTTGTGATGATGCATGAGTGGTATTTCACTTTTCTATAGGTAGATTAAATTAAATATATGTTCCCTTTGGTCATATTTCAGGTTTCTTGTTAGGTGAAGTGATCTTGCTATCATTCAAAAAGAATTCTTAAGCTATTTAATTCATAATACGAGAGTTGCAGACAGACAGTTCACTCATAAATTACAAAGAAGAAAAAAAGTTTCTTTTTTTTCAAAGCAAAGCCAGCTGTGGTTTTATTCTGCTTGCAATTGCTGGAGAAGCACTTACTGCGCTGAGAGAGAGGGAGAGAGTCTGGAGAATATCTAGCATAGTTTTCAGCACCGTTCCGCTCCAAAGTAAGTGAGGGAACCTTGAAAAAAGCAAACCAAAAGTTACAAGTCTGTACAAAAACATCCGTACCTGGGAGACACCAGGACCCAGCCAACTTGTTAGTAGCTGACGACTAATTTAAACCTTAGACCAACATTAAAGGAATCAAGGAATTTTTTGATGGTGAACTAAAGGGCTGGACACTTAATTTGTTCAATCTGTCTGTCTGTCTCTCTACCTATCATCCATCCATCCATCCACCAAACTCCCTATCATCCATTCATCCCTCCACCAACCTATCATCCATCTAACCTATCATCCATCCAACTACCATCCATCCATCCACCAACCTATCATCCATCCATTCATCTACCTACCTATCATCCATCCATCATCTCCCTATCATCCATCCATCCACCATCTACCTATCATCCATCCATCCACCATCTGCCTATCATCCATCCATCATCTACTTGTCATCCATCCATCCATCCGTCTATCCATCCACCAACCTATGATCCATCCATCCAACTACCTACCTATAATCCACCCATCTACCAACCTATCTATCATCCACCCACCAACCTACCTATCATCCATTCATCCATCCACCCACCAATCATCCATCCATCTACCTATCATCCATCCATCCATCATCTACTTATCATCCATCTATCCATCCATCCATCCATCCACCAACCTATGATCCATCCATCCAACTACCTACCTATCATCCACCCATCCACCAACCTACCTATCATCCATTCATCCATCCACCCACCAATCATCCATCCATTCATCTACCTATCATCCATCCATCCACCCATCTACCTACCTACCTACCTATCTATCATGTGTAATCTACATGCTCCATGTATCTACATGCTAGCTGTAGAATTCTGGGAGTTGAAGTCCACACATCTTGAAGTTGCTAAGGCTGGGAAACACCAACACAGAATTATAGAATAACAAAGTTGGAAGGGACCTTGGAGGTCTTCTATACCAACTCCCTGCTCAAGCAGGGGATCCTATACCGTTTCAAGATAAATGGCTGTCTAAAAACCTTCGGTGTTGGAGCACCCACAATTTCTAAAGGCAAGCTGTTCCAGAACTAGAAGACACGAAATCCGCTCTGCCATCAAGCCATTGCAATTTACTTACTTGTCTACGAGACCCGATAAGTATTTGTCTGCAACTCGTCTTATTCGCTTATGAATGTGGTTAAAGTTGACCAGCAAGAACTGAGCATGTCTTTCCAGCTCTTCTTCATTTTCTTTCGTTTTAGACTAAACATCAAAAGAAGAAAGTCCCTTGTTCGGGTTTGGGATATATATCCGAACAAAATACCCGAACAAAGCTGAATACCATACATGTAAGTACCCGCGAAAACTTAAGAAAACATATATACGTGTGTGTGTGTGTGTGTGTGTGTACATATATATATATATACATACATAGATATAGATATAGATATTTTATCAACACATCATGGCTTATTAATTTCTTGAGCAAGCACGTAGAATATCCAATCTTTTGGCTTTCCCGGGCCACGTTGAGTGAGGAATTGTCTTGGGCCTCATACAAAATATATAATTTAATGTTTATAATATAAAAATCACATAAAAGATAAAGGTTCCCCTTGCAGATATGTGCAAGTCTTTTCCGGCTCTAGGGGGTGGGTACTTATCTCCATTACAAAGCCGAAGAGCCAGCACTGTCCGAAGACGTTTCCATGGCCATGTGGCTGACATGACTAAAGGCCGAAGGCGCACAGAACACTGTTCCTTTCCCACCAAAGTGGTTCCTATTTCTACTTGCATTTTTACATATTTTTGAACTGCTAGGATGGCAGAAGCTAGGACCAGTAACATGAGCTCACTGTTATGCGGTGCTAGGGATTCAAATTGTTGAACTGCCAACCTTTCTGATCAACAAGCTCAGTGTCTTAGCCACTGAGCCATCACATCCCTTGTAATCACATAAACAATATTGCATTAGTAGCTGCCCAGGGTGTCATGCAGCCTGCAGATTGCAGGATGGATATTCCTGATATGTTGACCTGCTGTACGCCAAAATCTCCTAAACTCAAATTTTAATCCCTCCATCACCGCTTATTTTATTTATTATTTCATAAATTTATTCACCGTCCATTTCAATCACAAGGTGACAGTTGCCTCTTACTGGATCGCTTCCTTACTCACTTGCATGAATTATTCTTCAAATGGACGCTCGAAGCACTTCTGCTAATTTTTGTCTGTGAGAATGTCTCTTATCCTGCTAAAATGGTACAACTTTTCCTCCACAGATGAAGAAAACAGAAAAACTAGCGTTTTTCTGTGTGTGAAGAGAACACAGTACTTTGAACAAGCCACACAGATTAGTTCGTATTCATGACAAGACTTTAAAACATGACTGACACATTATGTCAAAACTAAAGAAAGTACGTGCGTTGTAGCAGAAATCATCTGATTTCTGTGGGTGGTGGCGCAGTATAGAATGCAGCACGGCAAGCTAACTCTGCCAGCTGCCAGCAGTTTGATCCTGAGTGGCTGATGGTTGACTCAGCCTTGCAATCTTCTGAGGTGGGTAAAATGAGGATCCAGATTGTTGGGGGCAAAAGGCTGACTCTGTAAACTGCTTAGAGAGGGCTGGAAAACACTGCTAAGTGGCATACAAGTCCAAGGGCTATTTCTCGTGCTACCTGTCTATTTAAAAAGCTTCCATATAGCAGCTCCGCCAATATGTCTAAGCAAAGATAGAGAAATTTATTTGGAATAGCAGAGGTCTGTGAAATCCAGTACTAAGAGATGCTG
This sequence comes from Laticauda laticaudata, assembly GCA_004320025.1. Taxonomy (NCBI): domain Eukaryota; kingdom Metazoa; phylum Chordata; class Lepidosauria; order Squamata; family Elapidae; genus Laticauda; species Laticauda laticaudata. The sequence continues at coordinate 59,844 of BHFT01029795.1, read as the reverse complement.
GCAAACACCACCCAATGGTTCCCTTGAGCAAAATGACAACTGCAGCGTACATTCTCGTTTGACAAACTTACTTTGTCTGCCATCATGCTAAGGAAAGCTTCGAACACCTTATCTGCAACGGCTATCACGCATTGCATCATACCTGAAAGAGAGGAAGCAGCGGTGAGTTTGAGAAAAATAAAAAATCAAAGGACTGAGGCAGCTGAAACTTGTGCCCAGCAGATAGCGTCTTTTGTAAGTTGTAAAAAAACCAACCCATTCATGTATTTGCTAACTTATTTACATCCAAACAATTATGCAAAAAAATCACGTCACAAGATGACTTGGAATCATGTATTCATTCTGCAAGAGATTCACACCTGATTTAAGGATTGCAGAATCGGAGTAGCCTTACCTGATTTGTCTTTCTGGATAGCTTTATCCTCAAAGTAATAAAACATCACTTGGAAACGATCTGGGTCTGTTGAACGTAGAACCCTAGTAGACCAGGAATTGGAAGTTAATTTCATCAAGATATACTTGAAAAAGAATTTTTATAAATCGGTCTGTCTATGATCGATCTGTCTGTCTGCCTATCTATCTGCCTATCTATCTGCCTATCTATCTGCCTATCTATCTGCCTATCTATCTGCCTATCTATCTATCTATCTATCTATCTATCTATCTATCTATCTATCTATCTATCCATCCATCCATCCATCCATCCATCCATCCTATCTATCAACTATCTACATCTACCTACCTCCATCTATCTACATACACACATCGACAGATATATCAGTCTAAATGCTATTGCCATCTCCCTCTCTCCCCCCCCTCTCTCTAATCTATCATTTCTCTCTTAACAGTCGTGTTACTAACTTAACAACTGCCATGATTCACTGAACAACCTAGGCAAGAAAGGTTGTAAAATGAGGCAAAACTCACTTAACTGTCCCACTTAGCAATGGAAATTTTGGGCTCAACTGTGGTAGTAAGTCAAGGACCACCTGTACCATGGCTGAAATGGGAGAGCCGTTTTAACTCAAAAGGAACACTGCGACTTTTGGGAGGTTGAAACCAGCCTGTTCTTCCTTGACATAGAGTTGCACCAGCATAAATATTTCTTCCCCTCTTGCCCCAGGTGAGTGATGTAAGGTGCACCGAGCATCTCCGCCACCCCTGAGGCGGCATGTCAAGCTATACCTCATGCATTCTAGGCGATAGACGGAAAGCAGGTAGGTGGACATGGCGAAATCCAGCTTGTTGATCAGGGCTGACACTTCAGGAGGTGGATCCAGAAGATTTATGATGGTGCTCCTCAATTCATTCAGTTCAGCCTAAAGGAAATTAAAAAATAGGAATAACTAAGTAAATAAACAAACAACTCGTTGAGGTAGCTGCTTCTGGCAAGAGGTCATCTATTAGCCCTTGAAAGCTGTCCATGTCTTTGACAAGTACAAGACTCTCTCCATCTACCCACAAGGGAGCTGTCCAGAGCTACCACGAGGTAAGATCCATTTTACAAATGAATAAATAAAAAGAAATAAGTAAACTCCATGATGTCCAATAAGGCTTGCTGAGAAGCAGGGTTGAATCAGTGCGGCAGGAAGGCAATGCTTCTCTCTTTCAAACAACGAGGGCTTGACGAGAGGAACATCAAAGCATTGGGCGACCCAAGGACGGTACTCAAATATTTGAAAAGCAGATCCCAGGGAGAAGACAAACAACTGCACCAGAAGGCTTAGAAGTGGTGAGGAGCAAGAATGCTGATGCTGGGTAATCCAACTCAATGCAGGTCGGGATAAAGGCTGTTAATCAAAATGAAGAATCTCCCTGGAATGCTTAGCTTGGAGTGCTAATTGTAATTATTGTCTTTCTTTCCTCTCTTTTTCTTTCTTTTCTCTTTCTTTACTTTGTCTGTCTGTCTGTCTGTCTATCTATCCCTATCTGTCTCTGCCTATTATCTATATCTCTTTCTCTTCATCTGTCTGTCTGTCTGTCTAGTCTCTCTCTCTGTGTGCCTATTATCTGTATCTTTTTCTTTCTTTCTTTTTCTGTCTGTCTATTATCTATATTTATCTAGATCTACCTATCTCTGTCTCTGTCTGCCTATGAACTATATTTCTTTCTTTTTCCTTTGCATCTATCTATCCATCCATCCGTCCGTCCGTCCGTCCGTCCGTCTGTCTGTCTGTCATCATCATCTATATCTACTTACCTATTTCTCTGTCTCTACCTACCTGCCTATTATCTATTTTTCTCTCTTTCTCTCTCTTACTTTCTGTTTCTGACTGTCTATCTGTCTATCTATCTGAGTTGCCCGCAATAGTTATGTTTTTATCAGCGTTTGTTCACATGTGAAGAACTGGGTGAAGAAAGGGAGAAAGGAAGAGAAGGGACTCACAGAAGTGACGGTGTCATTTTTCATGGCAGAGTTATACTGAAGGACAGAACGAAGGGGTTCTTTGGTCGGGAAAGTCAGGAGAGGGGACTTGGTGGCGATCTCGCAAACACCCTCGTACCACTCTTCAGGCCAAAGACCTGTATTGACATTGGGAGAAAAGAATTAAAAGCAAAAGAACGGTAAATATTATTTCTGGACCAGCTCAGGAGGCCTCCAGGTCATATGGAGCCTTTTTGATCAACACTCTGCATTCCACCAGAATCTAATAAAACTTGCGTTAAACTGCTAGGAACAAGCTCCCATCAAACTGTGATGTCTTAGCTAGGCTTCTTTCGAAACCACGGTTGAAACAAACAACTGATTCCCAATGTTTTTTTTTTTTTTTTAAAAGCAACCAGCTCTCAAATGATTTGTAGCAGAAGATTTCTTGATTGATCTGGAGCACAAATCCAAAGTTGTTTCAGATCCAACAAGAAAAATGCTCCTTTTTGGGGGTTCCTTCGAACTTAGGTCTTGCTTTCTAGCATTAATGATTATATTACAATACTAGCTCGATATCTGCGCTTCACTATGAAACTCTGTGGTGGGGCTTAATTTTTGGGGAGGAAAATAAGGGGGAAAAAATTCTGCCTCTGCCTACCACCATCCATCGGTATTCATCTGGCTAGCGTCCTGTGTGTTGAGGGCTGTTTGGAAACTGAAACAGCATTTGCTGTGTGAGCAAGGAGACAGCAAGGAACCTGGACGTGTTCTTGGGGCTGTGAAACTGAAACTCCTCTCCTCTGCTTATCTTTTGCATTTGGAACAGATTTCTTTTCAGGTGGGGAGGGGGAGTAGAACTTCTTAGCATCAGAGCATGTTGATAATAATAATATAGGAAATATTAATGCTCTGATGGTCATTTCTAAAAATCCTTTCTTAGTGAGCCCCTAAGAAGCCAAGAGGAACATATGTGCCAATTTTCAAGTTTGTAGGCAAGTTCATCCATTGATTTTCTTCTACTCTCAGTCAAGTTGTTTCTCTCTTCGTGCAGGTTCAGAGGAGCACCTGAGATTTACCTGAACCCTCCACAGCAAATCCCATCAGCACTGAATACAGCCAGAAGTCACGGAAGAGTTTCTGTAACCGTGGTTTGGCTTCCTTGATTGGTGGCAAGCGTCTGGTGAGCTAGCAATGAAAACAACATGTTTTAAATGTTTGTTTACAGGAGGGGAACAAGCCAAACTTCGCTAGCTACCAATACAAACAATGATTTTTTTCGATCCTACCCATCTTGGATTCTACAGCTTAAGAGAGTAAAATCACCTCCAAATTCAGTTATGTCAGCCTAACAATTAATTACTCTGGTCCAGCTAAAAATCTAATCTTTAACAGATGAACAGAGTTGGAAAGGAATTTACAGGTCATCTAGTCCAACCCCCTGCCCAAGCAGGAGACCCTACACCATTTCTGACAGATGGCAGTCCAGTCTCTTCTTGAAAGCTTCCAGTGATGAAACTCCCACAACTTCTGAAGACAACTTCTGTTCCACTGGCTGATTGTTCTCACTTTCAGAAAATTTATCCTTATTTCCAGGATGAATCTCTGCTTGTTCAGTTTCCATCCATTATTCCTTGTCTGGCCTTCAAATGCTTTGGAAAATAGCTTGACCCTCTCCTCCTCTCTGGGGCAGCCCCACAAATATTGGAAGGCTGCTCTCCTATCTCCCCTAGTCCTTCTCTTCACTAAACTAGCCATGCCTAGTTCCTGCAACCATCTATTGTATGTTTTAGTCTCCAGATCTTTGATTATCCTTAGATAGATTCAGGTAACAGAGTTGGAAGGGACCTTGTAGGTCATCTAATCCAACCCTCTGCTTAAGCAGGAGACCCTACACCATTTCTAACAAATGGCAGTCCAGTTTCTTCTTGAAAGCTTCCAATGCTGAAGCTCCCACAATCCCTGAAGGCAACTTCTGTTCCATCGTTTGATTGTTCTCACTTGATCTTGATATCTTTCATGACAAATGATATAAATTCTTGTCTTTGGCTCAACTGTTTCAAAAGAATTGACAAGCCCATGCAGAATTATCACATCCTTCCCACAGTACCAAAACATATCCATTTATTAAAGGTTTAATTGCTGGAATCAGAACTGACTCCCAGCTGTTTACGATCCACAGAATCAAAAACAATAGAATGCAACCCGTTATAATATATCAATACCTAAAAAAAAAAACTCCAACAAGATACCACTCAATCACTAATCAGTGACATCAACTGTAATATATATTTTCAATATATGATATGGAAGATAAAAATCTTTCTTTACTCCTATTTGTAAAATAATGTATTTTTTTTTAAAAATAAAGAATATAACCAGAAATAGAGCAGAAAATAAACTAGCAGAAAAAGCAACCCATCAGGGATTTTAGATGACATGGTGAGTGATTGATTTACAACGTGTTTACTTTAGCAAGCACCCAGTGGCACCAAAGTTCAGACTGCAACATTTTCATCTGTCTTTCTTGCAAAAGCCTTCGTGAGCCTCCCCTTCGCCAACAGAACAGGTAAGGAACATTGATCATCTTTGGTTTTTTTCGGGGGGAGGGGGATTAAAAATAAATAATAAGCTTGAGCATTTTTTAGGGTAAAACTGAGACAGAGAATTCAATGACTATAACTCCAGGCAATCGAATTGTCATCAAATCTAATCCACTCAGGAGAGGATGGAATGCAACTGCTGGATTTTTACTTCGTATTTTGATGCTACACTGCTGCTCAGCATAGTTTAGTGGGGGAAACACTGTGAAAACCAAGGCTTGCTTGTGGTCGTTGTGTTGCATCAGAAAACTGCAAAGGGAAGACTTTTAAAAGTCTTTTAAAAGTTCCTCTAAGCCAGGAGGCTCTTCAAACTTGACAGCTTTTAAGACTTGGGGACTTCAACTCCCAGAATTCCTCCTCCAGTCATGTTAGCTCAGGAATTCTGGGAGCTGAAGTCCACAAGTCTTAAACTTTGCCAAGTTGGAAGACAACTTGCTCTAGTCTAGGCAGTACAGGTGGCAAATCAATTTGGATGGCAGAGAGTAAGAAAAGATAGTTCTATAAATTAAGGCAAATCTATATGTCCCCAGGATAATATTGCAGGATCCAGTCTGGGTCGGTCACTGGGACGACAGGTTTTTGTCTTCTGAGCTTTCGGACTTCTGCCAGAAACTTCTCTCCAGCAAAGTTGTGTTGTTCTGTGTGCAGCTACTACAATGATTGGACGAGCAGGCACAAAAACAGCCACGGTAGTGATTGAAGGCTGGGAAACAGGCCCCTCGGTCAATCACTTCCCTGGCTGTTTTTGCGCCTGCTCATCCAACAATCTGAGTACTGATGAGGCTACTTAGTTTGGTAATGAAATGTCTGCAAGAAAACAAGCCAGCTCAGAGACCACCAAGGATCCCACAGGCCATGATGTATGTTATGTTATGTATGTTATGACCAGTATGTTATGACCAGTGGTAGGATTCAATTTTTTTAACTACCGGTTCTGTGGGCGTGGCTTGGTGGGCATGGCAGGGGAAGGTAAATGCAAAATCCCCCTTCCCTCCCCATCCCACTAACCTGCTTTTCAGCTCCGTTCTCCTGTGCAGGGCAATCAAAGGAGATCCAGCTGATCAGCTGGGACTCAATGGGAGGCAGAGAAGAGACAGAGGCAGAGCCAGTCAGAGGTGGAATTTGCCGGTTCTCCAAACTACTCAAAATTTCCACTCCTGGTTCTCCAGAACTGGTCAGAACTGGCTGAATTCCACCTCTGGTTCTGACTCAGTTCTGTTGGTGGGAATCAGGTATTTTTACGAACTTAGTGCAATGCAAACCATGCCTTAGCCCGGTGTGTGTCTCAGAAACCTGTTATATTCAGCTGCTCTTGAATATGAGTGACTCAATTGTCCATCATTGCAATAAGTCTGTAGAGATTCTCAGTCTTCCAGGTCATGGTTGTCCCAAAGGTGCTTTTTCGGGAGGCAACTGGACTTTCTGGTTTCTTTTCTTTTGAAGACGTTTCACTTCTCATCCAAGAAGTTTCTTCAACTCTGAGTGAATGGTGGGGAATAGAAGGACTGATGCTCCTTGCAGACAGCTGGTCATTTGCATCCTTTTAGAGAGTCTATTGAGGCCACTTGGAGGTTTTATCTGTGTCCTCAGGGTCACCTGAGTAGTGTAAATGATTCTTGTAGTCTACAATTTTCTCCTCTGGAAATCCATTCCTACTCCCACGCTATACCAAGGGTGTTCCTCCCAAATTGTATGGCAAAAATTCTGGAGAGAGAAAAGTCTTCAAAAGAAAAAGCAAGAAAATCCAGTTGCCTCCTGGAAAAGCACCTAGTCCAACCCCTCAATCAACCAGTCTCAAATGGTGATGTTCCCACAACTTCTGAAGGCAACTTCTGTTCCATGGGTTGATTGTTCTCCCTGACAGAAAGTTTCTCCTTATTTCCAGGTTGAATCTCTCCNGAAGGCAACTTCTGTTCCATGGGTTGATTGTTCTCCCTGACAGAAAGTTTCTCCTTATTTCCAGGTTGAATCTCTCCTTGGTCAGTTTCCATCCATTTTTATTCCATGTCTGGCCTTCAGGGACTTTGGGAATAGCTTGACTCCCCCTCCTCTCTATGGCAACCCCTCATGTATTGGAAGACCGCTATCCTGTCTCCCCTGGTCCTTCTTCTCCCTAGACTAGCCAGGCCTGGTTCCTGCAACTATTCATCATAGGTTTTAGCCTCCAGTCTCCTAATCATCCTGGTTGCTCTTCTCTGCACTCTTTCTACAGTTTAAACATCTTTTTTATAGTGTGGTGGCCAAAACTGGATGCAGTACTCTAGGTGTGGCCTTACTAAGGTTTTGTAGAGTGGTATTAGTACCTCCCTTGATCTTGATTGTATCCCGCTGTTCATGCAACTTAGGATTGTGTTGGCTAGTTTGGCTGCTGTCACACACTTTGCAATTAGTTGATTCAAACATCCCAACCGCATCTAGTTGACTTCACTCTTTGGAACCCAAATTGTATTTTTCATCTATGAAGAGAATCTGGTTCAGCAGACCATGTAAAACCTGTGCCCATTCTCTTGTCTAGACCTTGTTCGAAGGACCCTGTTTCCAGCCGAAATACGATGAAGATCTTCTGGCATTCAGCGGTCTTCTTCTCCCTCACCATCTCCTTGGTCTGGTGTGACATCAAGGACCTTCATGGGCACTTCGATCAACCGAGTGAGGAGGCCCTATCCTTCCACCCTCGTGGCCTTTTCAACAACGAATCCCTTCAGGGGACAAACCTGTCCCCCGAATACCACCAAGAAAACACCGTGACCAACGACTTGAGCATGGAAGAGGAGGAAAACTACGAATACGTGGACTTTGACAAGCTCTTACGTGAAGACGACTATATTGATATCATCGATAGCATCCCGGAAGCAACGTCTTACGTCGACCAAGGAAACGTGCTGGCCCTCTTTCGCGGGAAGACCAGAATCCAACGTCTCAACATCCTGAACGCCCATTTTGGCTTCAACCTTTACCGAAGCCTTCGGGACCACGTCAACTCTTCCGACAACATCTTCTTGGCTCCAGTGGGCATCTCCACCGCCATGGCCATGGTTTCGTTGGGACTCAGAGGCCAAACACAGAAGGAAGTCTTGGACGTTCTTGGTTTCAAAGTCTTTGTGAACGCCAGTTCCACCTACGACTACATGACCGTTCACAACCTCTTCCACAAACTCACGCACCGGCTTTTCCGGCGCAATTTCGGCTACACCCTCAGGTCGGTCAACGACCTCTACATCCAAAGGCAGTTTTCCCTTCTGAATGAGTTCAAGGACAATATGAAGAAATATTATTTCGCTGAGGCCCAGGTGGCCGACTTCTCTGACCCAACCTTCGTCAGTCGCGCTAATGAGCGAATTGTAAAGCTCACCAAGGGCTTAATTAAAGACGCGCTCATTAACATACACCCGGACACACTCGTGATGATCCTCAACTGCTTGTACTTCAAAGGTAAGGCGAGAAATATCAGTAAAGGCTAGGGTTGCTGTTTTTTTTCATACAGGTAGAACACAGAATAATAATAGGAAGGGAAGGGACCTTGGAGGTTTTCTAGTCTCCAACTGGTGGTCTGCGGGAAAATTTTGGCGGTCCCCAGAAAAATTATATGCATTTTTTTATATTGCACTTAATCAGGGGTCCTCAAACTATGGCTCCTGGGCTGCATATGTGCAATGAATGTTTGTGTTGCTGCAGAAAGTTTCTCCCTTTGGGGTCTTTTTGCGCGGGTCAGAGGAGGGGGGCAGAAATTCCGACTTGGGGTCTGCTTCAGACTCCTGGAGCTATGCTTTGGATGAGGGCTGGAGGAAAGGGCCGCTGGTGGCGAAGAGCCTGAGGGTCTCGTTCCAGTGGGACTGTATTATGGCCTGGAACTGGCTGTCTGTCTCAGTCCACTGAGGAGCCTCCAGGTGCCGGCACCTGGCCTTGCACTCCTGCAGGTCTTCCCTCTGCTTGGAAAGCCTCTGCTCCTTGTTCTCAGTGAGGCGCTTCTGCTGAGCCTCCTTCATGGGCAAATCCAATTTGAATGGAGCCAGCTGTTTGGCCCACTCTTTCTTGTGGGGACTGCATAGATCCAACCACTGCTTCCTGTTGGGGCCCTAAGGAGCCTGGGCGGGGAGGCAAGGAGTGGCTGGGAGGGGAGGGGCAAGTAGAGGCCGGCAAGGTGCCCCTCAATGTGAGTGACATCGAGTTAGCCACGCCCACCCAGTCACATGATCACCTAGCCACACCCAGCCAGCCGGTCATCAGGCAGATCGTATTAGTGGTCCGCGGGATTTAAAATTATGAATTTAGGGGTCCCTGAGGTCGGAAAGGTGGGAGACCCCTGTTCTAATACAACCCCCTTACCGATTGCAGGAGATTTCATACCATTCCAGGCTTTCTTTGGGCTTCGTGGGATGAGTACATGTGATCATAGAAAGAATAGCATAGAAAGAGCATCCCTTTACTGTATCTTATAAGAGCAAAGAGTGTGAAAAGACCTTTAAATACAGATAGCTCTTGATTTACAAGCAGTCATGATCCAGGGTGGGATCAATAACCAAGGCACAGAAAGAAAATAAAGTCCCTTTACGGCCTCCAACTTGGCTCCAGTGTCCAATTATCCTCGGCTGGAAATCAAACTCTTAAAGAAAACAGAGGGAATAAATGCAGTCTGCACCTAAAGTAAAGTTAAATTCCAAATAAAAAAACACAACACAAACCACATTGAAAGAATTACTATGGCAGGCGATGATTAATTGCAGACTTCTACCAGTTAATGCAGCAACCACAGTTGGGAGGAAGCCAAAACACAGATAACTGTGATAAGAATAATGCATGCTTAGCTTCCAGCACTGGGCCATGCACAGTTTGTCCTTAGCAACGAAAATATGGGTCCAAATTGTGGTTGTAAGTTGAGGACTACCTATATAAAGAGTGGCGCAAGTGGTTAGAATGAAGCATTGCAGGCCAATTCAGCTAATTCTGCCCAGCAGTTTGATCCTGACCAGCTCAATGTCAAATCAGCCTTCCATCCTTCTGAGGTGGGTAAAATGAGGACCCAAATTGCTGAGGGCAAGAGGCTGACTCTACTTAAGAGAGGGTGGGAAAGCACTGTGAAGAGGTATATAAGTCTAAATTCTACTCCACTCCGTTCCTCTTGTGGTACAGAGGTGCAGTATTGCAGGCTAACTCACTGCCCACTGCGAACAGTTTGATCCTGATTGGTTCAAGGTTGACTCAGCCTTCCATCCTTCCGAGGTGGGTAAAATGAGGACCCAGATTGTTAGGGGCAAGAGGCTGACTCTCTAAACTACTTAGAGAGGGCTGGAAAGCACTATGAAGCGGTATATATTGTCCATCCATCCATCCATAGTGCACAGTGGTGAGAGTGCAGTACTGCAGGTGACTTCTGCTGACTGCTGGCCGACTGTAATTTGGCAGTTCGAATTTTATCAGGCTCACGGTTGACTCAGCCTTCCATCCTTTTGAGGTGGGTAAAATGAGGACCCAGATTGTTGGGGACAAGAGGCTGACTCTGTAAACCACTTAGAGAGGGCTGGAAAGCACTTTGAAACGGTATATAAGTCCAAGGGCTATTGCTATTGAGAATTCTGCTGCAAGAGAATCTGAATTTCCAGCTCCTGGTGGACTTCCCAGGGAGTCAAACGTTAGCACAAAGAGTTGTCAACCTTTGAATTCCCTGAGTCAACATTCTGAAAATAATCTTTTTAAAAAGTTCATGATCCAAAGTTCTGTGCAAACTACACCACTGTTATAGTTAAGAACGGCTTAATTTGTAATGGCGTCAGACACCACTTCAGTATCAACAAATAACAGAGCAATTTTACTTTGAAAAAGCTTCTCAGTCGTGGGCCTTGGAAGAGGAAGCACAGAAAGCCTGAATACCATATTAAACTTCACAAATACAAAACCACGGCGAACATTTCTGCCAACACTAGCCTGCCTCAAAAATTGCAGCTATAGGTAGTCTGCTCCTCAACTTATAACCATTGGTATAGTGACTGTTCGGGAAAAGAAAAAAAAAAGGTTGTAGTACGATGGCTCTGAAAAAAGTGGCACTGAAAAAAATGACTTATGGCCGTTTTTTACACTTACGACCGTTGAAGCTTTCCTGTGGTCATGTGATCAAAATTAAGAGGCTTGGCAACTGGCATGTACTTATGACAGTTGCAGTGTCCCAAGGTCACGTGGTCCTCTTTTGCGATGAGCAAAGTCAATGGAGAAGCCAGATTCGCTTTACAACCTAACAACTGCAGTGATTCACTTAACAACTGTGGGCAGGAAAGTCACAAAATGGGGTAAACTTCACATAACAAGGGTCTGGCTTTACCGACATCAATTTGAGGCTCATTGGGTGGCCATTAAATCGAGGGCTCCTTGTTAGAAGTTTAGGAGGGATACAGCTAAAAGCGGTCAGGAAAACCATATGTAGAAATGAGCAGATTAACATTAGCAATTAGAGAGCAAGAAGAAAAAGAGCATTATAGAAGATGGGATTTATTCTATCAATGGCTAAATAACAGAAATTGAAGTATATTATACTCGTAATGATAGGCTATAGCTGATCATTTTTACATAAAATATAATACGAATAAAAATTAGAAAGAATTGAGATGTGCTCTAAAGGATAATATGGAATTGAAATTAAAGTCAAGTGATTGTATAGCAATAATATGACATGGAAAGTTAATTAATGCAACATGAATATATATTTAAGAGGAAAAGACTATAGATATTGTGCACAAGACGTATGTATAATTGAAAGAAGGTTTTATTTGTTGTTTTATATACTGTGCTTTGTGTTTATGTTGGTTGTTAAATATAAAAGAAAAACCTTTTATAAAAAAAAAAAAAAAGGAAAACTGCGGGGAAAAAATGACAAACTCAAAGTGTTTCCATTGGTTGTTGCCAGGAACCTGGGAAAACAAGTTCCCAGTGGAGGCGACCTACAAGCAGAGTTTCCGGCTGAACGAGAAGGAGACGGTGAAGGTCCCTATGATGAAAGTCAAAGCCAACTTCTTGGCCACCGAAGACAATGAGCTGGACTGCAGGGTGCTGCAACTGCCCTACGTGGGGAATATCAGCATGCTGATTGTGCTGCCCTATAAGTTGTCTGGCCTGAAGACCCTGGAAAACCAACTTAGCCCCCAGGTGGTGGAGAGATGGCAGAAGGACATGACCAACAGGTATCCTATGGCCCCCGGAGACCCTGCGCGGCCTAAGTATCTCTCACACTCTCTGATTCCGATCTAAAACAATGGTTATGGGCTGGGGGGGGGTGTTTAAGGCGCCTAGAGAGAAAGCAAGAGACTGGGAGTTCTCCTTCATGAAAGCTAGCTAGGTGACTCTGGGTCAATCATTAGGAGACGGTGAGTTCCAGTCTTGCTTTAGGCCAGCTGGAAGCCAGCTGGGTGACTTTTGGACCAGTCAGCAGGAGACTGGAAGTTCTAGTTCCACCTTAGGCATGAAAGTCAATTATGTGACTTTGGGCCAATCACCAGGAGATTGGGAGTTCGAGTCTTGCCTTATGCCTGAAGGCCAGCTGGATGACTTTGGGTCAATCATTAGGAGATGGTGAGTTCTAGTTTTGCCTAGATTTTTTGTGCCAATCAGCAGGAGATAGTGAATTCTTGCCCCACCTTAGGCAAGAAAGTCAATTGAGTGACTTTGGGGCAATCACCAGGAGACTGGGAGTTCTAGTTCCACTTAGGCAGGAAAGCCAGTTGGGGGACTTTGGGGCCAATCAGCAGGAGAGTGGTGCCAAACAAATAATCCATAACTGGATTTTGAAAATGACATGAACCAGTTCATGTTTAACTTCTAATTCTCTCGCTAGAACCCGAGAAGTCATGGTACCCAGATTTAAACTGGAGAAGAGTTACGACTTGATCGAAAATCTGAAAGCAATGGGGATCGAGGAGCTGTTCACCCCGCGTGGCAACTACTCCGGCATCTCAGAGGAAAAAATCACCATCAACAAGGTAATCCAGCATGGACACCAATTAAAACTCCAGGAAGTTTTCACTTTGTGTGAGGGACAGAGGGGAAGAATTATTCTGTCCCGGGTTCATTTAGGTTTAGGTGTTGTGGTCAGAAGACGGCTAAGAGAAATGTTCTATAATTTTGAGATTGATAGATTGATAGTTCAGGAAAAAAGAGCAAATCGGACAGCAAAAGATGGACCACAGAGAAAAGGGAGAGGACATAAAGAATAGATGGGCAGAACAAAAGCAGATTTAATTACAGACACATGAAAAAATTACCGGTCAGGTACATGGCTGAGCTACAGCACCCCAGATAGAACCATTTATTTATTTACCTACTTATTTGATTTTTATGCCAAGTTTATTACTTTATAAACACCTCATGGCAGTAAACATTATATTGTACTCCTGCTTCCTCCTCTTTTTCCCACAACAACCCTGTGAGGGCTGAGAGAGAGGGACTGGCCCAAAGTCACCCAGCTGACTTCCATGCCTAAGGCGGAAACTAGAACTCCCACAATCTCCTAGTTTCCAAGTCAGCACCTTCACCGCCTTATCAAACTACATCAAGCTTGGTTTGGGCTACTTCTGAATTTTTAATCTTCCTTTCAACAGTTCAATCATCAAGGGACTATCACGGTGAACGAAGAAGGGACCGAGGCTGCCTCCGTAACCACCGTGGGGTTCATGCCCCTTTCTGCCCAAATCCGCTTCATCATTGATCACCCCTTCCTCTTCCTCATCTACGAACACCGTACCAGCTGTTTACTCTTCATGGGGAGAGTTTCCAACCCCAGCAAATGTTAAGCGGCAGAATCACATCCGTAGGGAACAACTGCATGCCGAAAACTTGGGATTCATTTACACTATTACTGGTTTTTATAGGCAGAGGTAGAGCTCAGGTGAATCACAGCCCTGCTTTCCCCCACCCTCTCCCAAGCTGATACAGGTGGTCCTTGACCTATGACTGCAATTGAGCCCAACATGACCGTTAAATGGTTAAGACTGTTAAAAGCTGTTAAATGAAGTACTGCAGTGGTTATGTCAGTCACCTGGTTGTTAAGTGAATCTGGCTTCCCCCCACGTAATTTTGAACGGTCACGAAACAAACTGTTGTTCAATTGAGGACTAGCTGTATCTTCCAAATGAGCTAAGGTGGCCAACTCTGGAGACAAAGAGAGAGAGAGAGAGGGAGAGGGAGAGAGAGAAAGAGAGAGGGGGGGGGAGCGGGAGAAAGGAACGAAAGAAAGCAACAGAAAGAGAAAGAAAAACAAAGGAGACCAAAAGCGAGAGAAAGAAAGAAAAAGAAAGAAAAAAGAAAGAGAAAGAAGAGCAACAGAGAAAGAAAAGGAAAAGAGACAAAGAATGAGTGGGAGAAAGAAAAAAGAGAAAAAAGAAAAAGAAAGAAAGAATGGGGGAAGGAAGAAAAGAAAGCAACAGAGAGAGAAAGAAAAAGAAAGGAGACAGAGAGAGAAAAAGAAAGGAAGAAAGAAAAAGAAAGAGGGAGGGAGGGAAGATTTAATTTTCAAAAGATGGCTTCTGAGTCTTTTTAGGAGCACTTGTGATAAAACTCGCTCTATCTCAATAACATTATGATTATAAAATTCATTTATATTTAATAAAAAATGTGAAACATTTGTTATTAGTCACAACCAAGAAGCAGTCTTAACTTTTTTATTTGGGCTTGCGTCAATGTTGGGAAATTCTGCCAGGTGATGACTTGCAGTGCCTGCAGAAAATGCTGAAAAGGCCAATTTAAGGGGGTTCTGAGGTTAATATGCAAAAATCACCATCACTTTTATGACTTATTCTATGCATTTTGTGCTCTCTCGGCTTGGGGGTTTGCTTGCAGGCATTTCTCCACCTGACTAGCTAACACCATCAGTACAAGAAGAGAGTGGAGTTTGTGGAACGGAGGAGGAGGAGGGGAAGAGGGGAAGGAGGATCCTGAGGTCCTTGGTGCTCTCTGAGCTGGGTTGTTCTCTTGCAGACGTTTCATGACCCAACTAGGCAACATCATCAGGATATAAGGGTGTGGAGTTTGCTACTGGTAACAGTGATAAAATCCATAATTATCCATTCTGCATATTTATTGTGCAATTGTCCTAAACAAACATTTTGTGGCCTACTGGAATGTTATTTCCCCGCCACAATCCTTCATTCCCTCCCTTTTTATAAACTCTTACTAGTTGATCCATGGCTGTTGATATGCTCCTTGATAATTCAACAGTGATAACAGATAATGAGAGTTGGAAGGGACCTTGTAGGTCATCTAGTCCAACCCCACGCCCAAGCGGGAGACCCTACACCATTTCTGACAAATGGCAGTCCAATCTCTTCTTGAAAGCCTCCAGGGATGACCCTCCCACAACTTCCAAGGGCAACATCTGTTCCATGGGTTGATTGTTCTCACTGTTAGAAAGTTTCTCCTTATTTCCAGGTTTATTCTCTCCTGGATCAGTTTCCATCCATTATTCCTTGTCTGGCCTACAGGAGCTTTAGGAAATAGCTTGACCCCTACCCTCCTCTCTGGGGCAGCCCCTCAAATATTGGAAGGTGCTCTCCTGTCTCCCCTGGTCCTTTTCTTTACTAGACTAGCCATGCCCAGTTCCTGTAACCTTTCTTCATATGTTTTAATCTCCAGTCTCCTCATCATCCTGGTTGCTCTTCTCTGTACTCTTTCTAGAGTCTCAACATCTTTTTTGTAGTGTGGTGACCAAAACTGGATGCAGTACTGTAGGTGTTGTCTTACTAAGGCTTTATAGAATGATATTAGTATCTCTCTTGATCTTGAGTGTATCCCTCTATTAATGCAACTTAGGATTGCATTAGCTTTTTTGGCTGGTGCTGCACACCAAAAAAGCTAATGCAATCCTAAATTGCATTAATAGAGGGATACAATCAGAGATATTCCTGGATATCAAATTGTCCTTTTAACCAGTCATGAAGTTCTACCACCAAGTTTTAAAAGGAAGAGTAGACGGAAAACACAATCACAACCGAGGATTCACGAGCGTCGCAAATTTTGCAAGAAAGCTAAATATTTGCTTTCTAGACCCTTAATGTAACCATTAACTTCTGTCAATACCCAGGAGGGTATTTACTGAGTGACAAGCAGTTGGGAAAACAAAAACAGATTAGAGCCTGTCTGATCAAACATCACTTTGAAGTACAGGTAATCCTTAACTTATGATCATAACCGAACACAAAATTGATGTTGCTAAGTGGGAAATTGGTTAAGTGAGTTTTGCCCCATTTAACGACTTGCCAAGTTTGTTAAGTGAATCACTACAGTTAAGTTAGTAACAGGGTTGTTAAGTGAACCTGGATTCCCCTCCCTTCAGAAGGTTGTTAAAAGAGGACCACGTGATTCAGGGAGGCTGCAACCGTCATAAACACAAGTCAGTTGCCAAGCGTCTGAATTTTGATTCCGTGGGGAATGCTATAATAGTGGTAAGTATGAAAAACGGTTGTAAATCACTTTTTACAGGGATACTGTAACTTTGAATGGGCACTAAATGAACTGTTTTAAGTGGAAGACTCCCTGCAATGTAGTTGGAAGCCCTTGGGGTAAAAATCACAGTTCTTGAGTGGGAAGGAAAGCTCTTATGGGGCACTAGAAAAAGGCTTTAATTTATTGGAAGTTTAAATGACAACCAAATTAAGAACAAAACAAAACAAAAAGATGGTTTTTTTTCTTTCACTGGAAGGAAGCAACAAGGAAAGAAAATGGAGCCTCCTGCAGAAATGCTCCATCACAGTCGTAAGTCTGCACCCAGAGAGAGAGCATTGCATGCCACCTCTGGCATGCATGCCATAGGCTCACCATCACAGCCTTATACCATTTCAGATAGGTCTCTGGACAGATAGACTGTCCAGTCTCTTCAAACTTAAAGACCTCCAGTGATGGAGCATCTACATCAGGAATCTTCAAATTGGCACCTTTAAGACTTGTAGACTTCAATGCCCAGAATTCTTCCTCCAGTCATGTTAGCTCAGGAATTCTGGGAGTTGAAGTCCACAAGTCTTAAACTTTGCCAAGTTTGAAGTCCCTTTTGGTCTACAACTTCTGAAGTCAAGCCTTTCCACTGGTTAATTGTCCTCATTGTTAGGAAGTTTCTCTTAAATTCCAGGTTGCTTCTCTCCTGGATTAATTTCCACTCATTGCTTCTTGTCCTGCCCTCTGGTGCTTGGGAAAATAAATCGATCCCTTCCTGTTTGCAGCAGCCTCTCAAATACAGGTTTTTAAAAAAAAGAACAGCAATGAAAAATAAACCTATTTTAACTCGTGCAAGCATGACTTTTGCCCTTCAGGCACATGCAGTGGAAAATATTGTTTTGAGAAATCCAGACTTAAAAACAAAAAGTATGTTTACACATCAGGGTCTCGGAGTACCCTTCTGATAAACCTGCAGCTGTTAACATATAATCTGGAAAAGTTTCTTTAAACAGTACTCCTTCATATATTTTTTAATATCGCTCACCAAGGTGTCCAAAATTGCTGCACCTGGTGTTCTAATGGTCACACTGAATAAACTTTCAATGTTTTTTTCCCCCAGCTTCTGCAGAAAATGAGGGATTTTCTTCAGACATGCCAGGCTAAGCTGCTTTGGTTAGCATTTATTGCAGCCTTATCCAACCTGAATAACTGAAACTTTCAAGTAGACATGCCAAAGGTGCTTTTTTTCCCCTTGAAAATCATCCCAAAGGTGCTTTTTCAAGAGGCAACTGGACTTCCTTGTTATTCTTTGAAGACGTTTTGCTTCTCATCCAAGAAGCTTCTTCAGAACTGAAGACAGTTCTGGGTTGAGAAGCGAAACATTTTCGAGGAAAAACAAAATAAAAAACAAAGGAAGTTGCCTTTTGAAAAGCACTTTTGGGACAGCCATGATCTAGATGACTAAGATTCTCCGTAGAGAACAGGTGGTCACAGAAAGAACACCTCTTTCAAACAGGTGGTCAATGACCTTCTAACTTCTAGCAGAGCACACACACCAAAAACCAAAAAACTCTTGGGAGAACTTTCTCCAAATTTCCTACAGTGCTTCTGGTTCGGCTTAAAACCGTACACTGTCTCGGGAAAGGAAGTGAACACTCACCACAGCAATAACAGGGATCAGCACTCCAAGGTTGCCTGCACTGCTGGAGGCCTGTGAAAGACAATGGAGAGCAATTGAGACCAATTAATGACCCCCATAATCCCTTGCGGGTGGTATCTGGGCAACTGAATGGAGCTAGCTGCATGTTTTAATGGCCAGATGCCCTTCCTATTGCCAATGCAGAGTTTTGTTCAGCAGATACATTCTCAGCGTGCCCAGAATATCTGCCTCAACCTAGGATTGAACTCACAGCCTTCTGATTCTGAGGCGAGAGCTCCACCTCTTGGCCACTGTACCACTCTAACTCCCATTCTCCTGGTGACTGGCCCAAAATCACCCAATTGGCTTTCGTGCCAAAGTGGGATTAGAACTCACCATCTCCTACTGATTGGCCCAAAGTCACCCAGCCAGTTTTCATAACTAAGGCAGGACTTGAACTCCCAGTATCCTGGTGATAGGCTCAAAGTCACCCGACCACTTTCATGTCTAAGGTGGGACTAGAATTCACCATCTCCTAGTGGTGATTGACCCAAAGTCACCCAACTGGTTTTCTTTTTATAAATAAATTTTATTAAATTTTAAATTTTAAAAAACATAAAATAAAACTTTATACATTGTTATCAACATCAAGACATCTTTTGTATCTCCTTACATTTTTCAGTATATGTATTTACTTATTCCTTTACCATTACATCTTACTCTTGCTATAAATCAATATCTTTTATCCTTACACATCCATCTTCTCCATGGTATATTTACATATTTACATATTCCCTCATTCTTTTCTTAACTGCCATTTTATTTTCTTTTTATTTCTAAACTACTCATCCCAGGCATCCCAGGCCCTATAGTAAATTGAATCTTCACACCTGACTGGTTTTCATAGCTAAGGCTGGACTAGAACTCCCAGTCTTCTCATACTTAACTACCAGACCACCTTAACTACCAGACCGCCTTAACTACCTTACCTTAACTACCTACACCTTAACTACCAGACCAAACTGGCTCTTTGTTTCATTTGAACTGTTTCCATTGACATTTTAATAGTTGGTTTTAATTATTTTAAATATTTTGGGTGGGGTTTTTTTGTTTCTTGACTCTGTGTCTTGCCTAGAGATGGGCAGCTATAATGCAATTGATAATGAATATGATTTATAATAAACAGGGAGAGATTTTTGTTCTGAAGATTGATAGGAAACACCGTAGCCTACCTTCAGTGCTGGCCCTTTCTCACTTGCCCGCTCGCTGGCCCTTTTTCCTTCCAGCCCCAGCTGCACAAAAAGTTCCAACAAATTCATCAGCAGCTCGTCCACAAGGTGTTCATCCTGTATATTTGCAGCTATGTTAGCCAGGGCATTAATAACAGCTAAGGAACAGTGTCTGATGAGAAGGGAGGAGGAAGGGCAGAAGAGGGATGGAAAAAAGAAGAGAAAACCAGAAACATCAATTTTCTGATGAAACATTTTATTTATTTTTTCTCGTGTTCAAAGCTGGGCAAGATCATGAAAGGGAGTTTGAATCTCCTCTGAAAAGCCTTGAAAAACAGGACTTAGATAATCCCTCCAGGTGAGATGGGTGGCATTGAAATTTAATAACTAAATACAGGTAAAGAGTTTCTCCTGTCCAGTTGTGTCCAACTAGGAGGCAGTGCTTATCTGTTTCTTAGACAAGGGAGCCAGCATTGTCCGAAGACATTTTCTGTGGACACGTGGCCAGCATGGCTACATGCCAAAGGTACACAAAACGCTGTTATCTTCTCACTGAATGAAGGTAATGAATTTCTATGCAACAACTACAATAGTATTGAGTCAGTTGAGGGCAGTATTTACAAGTTTGGATCTATGGTATATACTCTATGCTCTTTTGTTCTAAGTAGAGTTTCCTGTTTCCTGTTATGGTTATATAGTTGAGCAGTAAAGCACATGGTGACTGTACTCTTTGTTTTTTCTGTATGGTGCTTTATATAAACAGAATTTGTAATAATTGATCTTCCTCGCATTTGCAAGCTTTTGGACTGCTAGGCGGACAGAAGCTGGGGCAAGGAATGGGAACTCATCCTGTCACATGGTGCTTGGGTTTTGAACCTGGGCTTTCAGTTTTCTAGCTGACAAGCTCAGCGTCTTTAACCACTGAGCCATCGCACCCATAAATAAAACAGAATAAATCCAGGTGGCACCAGATCTAACACCCTGATAAAAAAAAATCTGGGTAACCATTTTGACTGTCGTGTGAAGCATCAGTTCCTAGATTAAAATAATCATCATCTTCTTTTAACAACCCCATAATCCCTTGAGGGGTGGAGTCTGGGCAATTGAATGAAGCTAACAGAGTGTTTTACTGGCCAGATGCCCTTCCTGTCGCCAATGCGGAGTTATATTCAGCAGATATATTCTCTTGGTGCCCAGAGAGAGAAATATCTGCCTCTACCTAGGATTGAACTCACAGCCTTTTGACTGTGAGGTGAGCGCTCCACCTCTAAACCACCACACCACTCCTTTCTAGATTAAAATAATGACATGGCAAAAATCTACAAATGTTCACATCAACCAGTAATTTAAAAAAAATATTGCAGCAGTACAGCAAAAAAAAATTAAGTTACCTGTATCCATGATCTTTATAGTCTTTAGTTGCAGAGTATACAATGGAGCTTGCTTTCACGCTGATCTGCTGAAACAAGTTCCACACCTCCTGGTAAATATATTGCTGAAAATAAGGAAACAAAACCTAAATTAGCAGGGGGAACAAAAACCTTGGGTACAAACAATCAAAACAAATGAAAACATTAACCCTGACACCATTAATGGGAAAACGAATCTAACATGATCTCTTAAAAGATGTCTAGAAGCTTCAAGGAAATGGAGGAAGTTTTAAGTCCCAAGATGTCCTCTTGAGAAGTGAGATCTAGCAGAATCTTTGCAAGCTGTTCCTAGATGTAAAAAGTCAGTTGAGCCCAGTTTGCTGCTCTTTAGAGTAATCCCAACTTGGCACATGGGGGTCAAAGGCTTTGGGTAGACCAAAATGCCACTTTGGCAAAGTTGGAGGGAAGAAAAAGGCAGGAGAGGAGGAAGAACCTACAAAAGAGTTAAAATGCTCACCAAATCTCTCCCTGCAATGACAGCCCTCTAGCTAAATTCTCGATTAGTGGGAGGAGGGGAGAGACACAACACTTATTAGACTAACAGGAGGCAGTGTCAGCCTTGGAAGCTATATTTTATGCAGAAACTTCCAAGCTGCCACATCTTTGTGCCGAGGAAACTGGGAGGGCGGATTTCATGGAGAGGTGGAAGAGTAGACTCAACAACATTCTTTTCTCAGAGAGTCAAGGACATGTTGCCCTGCACCTGTAGGGGAGTGTCTGGAGGAATGTCTCCAGTTGGGACGATGGTGGATTGGGCCATGTGATGGACTGGTGAGTGCAGAGGATGGGCTTTTGATTTTCAGTCAGGAAGGGAAAACCCGGAACTCTCAGATTTGGGTTTTCCCAGATGTGCCAACATGACTTCTGTAAATAAATTCTCATTTGGATGAACTTTGTTTCTGAGTGCTGAATAAAATGGGGACTTTCACTGGAATGCTGACAGCCAGTTTCAGAGAGAACTTAATTGGGGACAGGGAGGAAGAAAACATCGATGAATGAAAGCAAATATATGTGTCCCAGGATAATATTGCAGGATCCAATCTGGGCTGATCACCAGAAATTTAGTCTTCTGAGCTTTCAGACTTGTATTAGAGCCCATCCAAAAGGAACCTGTCTCTTACCAGATTGTGTTATCTTCTGGTAGATAGAATTTCCCTGAGGATGAGTCTGGAAGCTTGTAAGACTAAACCTCTGGTCTCAGTGACCAATCCAGATTGTTTTCCTGCAGAAAACATGAAACCCCACTTCGTGTAAATATGTCAGGCCCAAAGAACAAAGAACAACATGCAGAGTTATTATTTTGAGGAGAGATTCCAAGCTCTGCTGCCTCTTTTTTCTCTGGGAAGCAGCCCGTGTCAAAGATCAAGTCCACACGTGAAAGTTGTAAATAAACTGATTTATTTATTTATATTTTGTAAGCTGCCCAGAGTCACCTTAGAGGAGAGATGGGGAGAATAAAAGTTTAATTAATAAATAAAATAAAATTATTGCTACCCTGTTTCCCCAAAAATATGACCTACCCTAGCTGAAAATAAGCCCTAGCTTGATTTTTACATATGCGCCCAATAAAAGCCCTACCCCCCAAAATAAGCCCTAATTAAGATCCTGCCCACTCCAAACTGGACCGGTAAAAATTAAGCTAGGGTGGGGATGGGGGGTGGAGCTACTTACCTTTGGACAGTTGTAGCCAGTCCTGGCACACCCTGAACACCTGCTTTGCAGCTTTCCTCTGCAGCTGCCAAGGCTGGTAAGGCTTTCCGGAAGGCCTCTGGAGCTGATAACAAAGCTCTGGATCGATCCAGAGTTATCGGCTGTTACCTTTAGGAAACCCTTTCCAGCCACAGAAGAAGTTCCTCAAGGCCTCCGACAGCGAAAAGGAGCCCGGGGGCGATGCACGCAAGTGAGGTTAGTCAGTGGATGACTTCCCCTGAAAATAACACCAGCTTGGCACCAGATAAGGGTCAATGGAATTCAAGGCGGGTTGGACTTATTTCACTTGTGGCTACATAGGGATTCCAGGATGATTCCTCTTTTGACTCCACCCTCAGATTCTGCCTACATTCTGCCTCCTGGGACTCCAGACTATATTCCATTACAAATACCAACTAAAGATAAATGAAGCAACTGTCAACAGGGGGCTGATCAGCCTTCAGTGGACACAGACAATCAATCACCCAGAATAACAGTTGGAATTGACAGCTTCCCAGGCAATTGACACATTCTTACATTTCCGGTGATAACTAAACAGCCCAGCTGGTCAATGATGAGCACATCAAGAGGAGATGGTGGCTGGCAGAACTTCTGCTGCAAAATCTGGAGAATGGGTTCCATCACTTTGGGGGTGTCCCTCAGAGCCACTGCTATGTGACCCAGTGCACGGATTGTGTGGTCTGGAATGAGGTGGGCTTCCCTTAAAGAAAACAACATGACACTATTTAAAAAAAACCGCATGCATATGAATGTGAAAAAATTACCAATAAAGGAGACTATTTGTAACTCAGGGTTTAGGGGTCTTTGATGCTCTCTGAGCGTGGTTATTTTCTTGCAGATGTTTCATGACCCTACTAAGTAACTTCATCAGCGGTAGAAGGGATTGGACTTTGAAGAGAGGAGGAAGAGGACAACAACAAAAACAACTATAGGGTCCTTAGTGCTCTCTGAATGTCATCATTTGCTTGCAGACGTTTTATTACCCAACTAGGTTGGGTAATAGATATGAGAGATATACTGTATGCAGAGAGGACTAAGGGTCCTTGATGTCCTCTCAGCTTGGTTGTTTTCTTGCAGATGTTTTGTTACCCAAACTAGGTAAAATCATCAGTGTAACACTGATTATGTTACCTAATTTGGGTAATGAAACATCTGTGAAAAAATTATTCACCTAGCAATGGAATATTCCAGAGAATATTCCCTTCCATTTTCTTCTGGGTCACGCTGAATGTCCTCCCGGACCATGCCAGTTCAGGGAAGACTTAACTTTCTGGAAACAAAAGCAGCCTGAGATGTTTTGCACCTGGTACTGTGGATAAAACAGATTGGTTTCAGGTCCAGAACTCCCTAGAACAGGGGCCCCCAACCACCGGGCCCCGGACCGGTAGCGGTCCGTGGATCATTTTGTACTGGGCCGCAAAGAATGAATAATTGTGATTAAAATATATATAAAAATATGTTTTTCGTAAAGAAATAGTAAAGAAGCCCTTTACTATTGGGGAAGAATTGATTTTGCCGGTCCTTGAAAAAGTGTTTCTGCGTGAAACTGGTCCCTGGTACAAAAAAGGTTGGGGACCATTGCCCTAGAACACCTCAAACTGCTTCCACTTCAGATAATTTATTTCTGGAATCTGCTCAACTGCTGTGGAACAGCATGGAGAAAAGAAAATGGAACATGTTACTGCCAGACTGATGCATTTTTGACATTCTCAGATGCCCATACGTACGTACATGCCCTCCTTTGACCGTAAGAACAATCGTAAAAAGCTTTTTAGGTTGCGGAACTATCGCGCGGAAAATACCAAATTCCAGATTGTCAAAGGATCTGCACTGAAACCAGCTGATTTTAGGCCTTTTAAAGGAAAGAGACTACAACCCCCAAACCAGGCCTCGGGGAAGGAAGTAGAGATATCCTGCTTGAGCAGGGAGGGTTGGACTAGAAGATCTCTAAGCCCCCTTCCCAACTCTGCATGATCACTTTGCAGCATTTAAGTCACTTACTTGTCACTTTCTTGGGAGATGTAGAGACGGTTCGATAAACTGGCTAAGAAGGCTTCAACGATGACGGGATCGATGGTCAGCCCGGCTTTCAAACACCTGCAAGATATATAATTTGACTAGAACAGGGGTGGTCAAACTGGATTTTTTTCGAGGGCCAGATCAGCATTGTAGTTCTCCTCTGTGGGCTGGCGAGGGGGGGGAGCAGGGGGAGAAGACGGGACGGTCACCTCCTGCAGCCCCCTGCCAGCCAAAATGCACCACGGGACCACCACATGCCGCCCTTGTCAGATCCCTAAAAGTGATACTGCCACTCCATTAGGAGAAGGGGGGAGGGACTTGAATTCGATTCATTGCTATTGCCTGCGACAATTGCTATTTTATGACTTGTATCCTTTTTCCTTTTTCTTTTAGAAGACGTTTTGCCTCTCATCCAAGAAGCTTCCTTCCCTGACCCACCATTCCAGTCAGAGCTTCTTGGCTGAGGAGCGAAAACAAGGGTGGGATCCTACAAGCATAGCAACCGGATCGGTGAGCTGCGCGTGTGTGCATGGTACTTGGAAAACAACTTCTCCTGCAAGCAATCACCATCTCTTGCTGACGCGTGGCACTTAGCTGTGCCGTGCAAAGCAACTAAAGTAAGAATAGTTTACTTGACTTGACTTTATTGTCATTGCACCTTGTACAACGAAATCAAACACCATCTTCAGTGCACATCATGACCATGAAAATAAAACACAAACACACATCCTTCACATTCTATACAATGAATTAAAAACCCTTGATATTGTATTAATACGGAACTATATTACTATACAGAAGAATTCAAAAGAGTTACTGCCCTGGGATATAGAAGCTGTTTTTCAGCCTATTTGTCCTTGTTTTTATTATTATCCAATGATCCTCTGCCAGGGGTAATAGTTCAAAAAAGGGTTCCCAGGATGAGATGGATCTTTGAGGATGTTTTGAACTTTCTTAAAGCAGTGGGGGTGCTCTAAAGCTCTTCCAAAGAGGGGAGAGGGCAACCCATGGTCTTCTGGGCAATGACATTAACCCTCTGGAGTGCTTTCCTATCTGCCCCTTGCAATTGACAAACCATACAGAGGTGCAATAAGTTAAGATACCCTCTATGGTGCAGCGTAGAAGGTCACCAGCAGTTTTCCATTAAGTTGTTATTTTCTGAGAAGTCTCAGGTAGTAGAATCTCTGCTGGACCCTTTTGACCAGGGCTGCAATGTGGGCACCCCAGGTCAGGTCCTCTTTAGGGTAACATCCAGAAACTTAAACACTGCCCACTTGTTCCACTCGGTCTCCATTGAAAGCAAAGGCTGGACGTCTGATCTGTTCCTTCTATAATCACGATAAGCAACTTGGTCTTATTGGTGTTGAGGACCAAATTATTGTGTCCACACCACAAAAGCAACCAGTCCACCTCATCTCGATAGGCAACCAGTCCACCCCATCTTGATAAGTCCCACACTGTTGTATCATCTGCAAATTTAGCAATAGTATTACTAGCGTGAGTGGGAATGCAGTCATGCACATAAAGAGTATAGAGTAAGGGACTCAACACGCAACCCTGTGGTGTATCAACCCTGTGGAGTGCTTTCCTATCTGCCCCTGTGCAACTGGCAAGCCATACAGAGGTGCAATATGTTAAAATGCTCTCTATGGTGCAGTGGTACAAGGTCACCAGCAGTTTTTCATTCAGTTGTTCTTCTCTGAGAAGCCACAGGTCGTATAATCTCTGCTGGGCCCTTTTGACCAGGGCTGCAATGTGAGCACCCTAGGTCAGGCCCTCTTTTAGGGGAACACCCAGAAAATAAAGAATAAAGGACAGCCTAGAGCCTAGGCAGGTGGGCGGGCCCAACCGAAGAAAAGACGATCTTCAGACTGCTCTTCAGAGCTACCAGTTCTATAGAACCGGGCCGAACTGGTAGAATTCCACTGAGCGAAATGTCTTCAAAGAAAAAACCCAAGACACTCCAGCTGCCTCCTGAAAAAAAGCACCTTTGTGAAAGTCCTCCAGTTACGACCATAATGGAGTTGGCAAAATCTGCTGTTTGCTAAGAACCCAGGGTGGCTTTTCCACCTGCCGAGAGAACCAACCTCTTTGCACACCTGAGATAAAACCTACCTGCAGATGTTATCAATTGCAACGTCCCGGAGCTGTTCATACATGGAGGACTCGTTTTTCTTGCCCGATGTTACGCTCAGCGTGGACTCAGCGTGCTCGTTGGTTATACTGATCTTAATGTCGTTGGTGCCTAAGAGGAAAAGAAACGGAGAGGGTTGCTTGGTGAGATTTTCTTACTCCAAAAGCATTTTATTATTAAAATAAACTTGATAAAAATCCCCAAATATCCAATTTCAATTTTAAAAAAAATCCAATTTTTTGGATTAAAAAAAAATTCATCACTTTTTATCCACCCTGCTGACACCCCCCCTTAAACACCGCTGAAGATGTCACTTAAGAAAATGTTTGAAAACCTGCCCAACAAACTCAAGAGAATGAAACCTCCATCCTCAAAAGAAAAATCAAATGGGCTGCTTAATTGATCAGGAAGACGCAGCAGAAAGTGAAAACATGAATTGGACAAAGGTTGCAGAGGGCATCTAATAAGTATATCTAGCCCTGGCCGTCTTACCAGTTTAGGGGATGGCCATGGCTGCCCGTTCCTGCACACCGGTTGCTCTCGTCAACGGCTGACCGGTGGTGTTAGGTGTTGTGCTTTGCCGGCAGCCTGTGCAGATGGCAGTGGAATCGGACAGTGGGGAAGAATGGGGATTAGTCTGGGAGCCTGGGGAGGACTAGGACGAGGGTCCTGTGTCCAATGCAGAGATGAGGCCAGGACCATCTGGGAGTGGAGTGCTGACTCTGGAGCCTCCAGAGTCTGGCAGTAGCAAGGCAGAGAAACAAGGGTAGCCTGTTCCCAATGCACGTGTGCGCAGAGCTGCTAGAAAGTAGGAGCAGCTAAGACAAAAGGGGCAACTCGGGAGTAAGACTTGGAGGTGATTGGCCCTCCCCTAAGGTATAAAGGAGGTGCAAAGGTAGAGAAACCTTTGTACGAAGCAATGTCGCTCTGTTCAGATTAAACCTTGAAGCTCTGTGTGGACTTTGTACTTTGGTTTTTTACAGTTCATTTGGCAATTTAATTGTTTGCAGCAATTCAAAGGAAAGAAAGGTGGGTGCTTATCTCGAGGGACTGTTTGGGACTCATTATGGGCTGGGAATGAACATAATTCCCAGCACTGAAATAAAACTGGAGTTGTTTGGACCAAGTCTGTGCTTAATTACGGTCTCAGGAAGCCTTGGTCAGAAAAGAAGGGCCATTTCCTCAACAACTGATTGACGGCGTTCATAACTATCAGCATTCTCCATTATCACATTATTCACAGCTGTCGGTTTATTCCATTCTCTCTCCAACAGCAGATCGGTGGTGTTCCCAGCATTCGGGTGGATGGCGCTGGGCGCAGGACGCTGCCGGAAGCCACTGGAACTACCTAATATCACTGGATGTTGGCTATGTGGGAAGGGACATGCCTATGGGTGTGGTTTCCACATGTGTATGTAAGCAGCGCTGGTAGGCAGTAGCTTCCAGCGCTGACTATTCAAAAGTTTGTGCTCATTCGTGCCAGTTCCACATTAAAACCTTGTATCAGACAGCCGCCTGTTTATGTGTGTCTTTTGTTGAGTTGATGGATGAGTGAGAAAGCAAACCAAGAATACCTATTTGGTACTGGCTGTGATATTTGTACAATTTCACCAGGACTGGAGAGGGGATCACAAGGAAATCCCGCAAAGACGGATTGACCGAGTGAACCACCACGGGGAACCTCTCACACAAGCGGCCGAGACCCTGTGGGGGAAAAAAAGAAAGATTTGGAACATTACATGTGACACGTGGAAGAAAGGCCACACAATCCTGGCTCTAACACAGGGGTTAAACCCAAGGCCCAGGAGCCAGAGCCGGCCCGCAGGGTGCTTAGATCTGGCCTGCAGGGCTGCTCTGGAAACAACAAAGGACTGGCCCACAGTGTCTCTGCCAGTGAAAACGGAGCTCCGCTGCCACTTTGCCTCCTGGGAAGCCCCTCTCTCCCCTGGGAATCCAGACTACATTCCACCACACCTGTAAGCAGCAGATCAGAAGAGGCAAGTGGGCAATGATCACTTTGCTGGAGGTCTTGGACTGCAACTTTTCGGACAACCGGATGCAGAGGTTTTCTGCCCCTGATTTGCAAGAGAAAAACTCTGTTAGAGGAAACGTCTCATGGGAAGAGAAGCAAACTCAGACGAAACCCAAAAGCTAAACAGATGCAGTGCAAAACCTGTGCAATCAAGGCAGGCCTCTTTCAGTGACAGTCATGACCAGAAACAGTCACTAAATGAAAAATAATGCTTTACAAGTTTATTTCCACCTTAGGGACTGTACAGGATTTATTCTTGCTTGTCACAAGCAAAAATGCCTGTCAGTTGTAAATGCAAGGATTGATCAGAAAAGTAAATTTTTCAGCACCATTTTTAACTTCAAACGGTTGTTGCACACGGCAGTCGGTAACCATGGTGTCTATCTAAATAGTCAATAACTTATGAGAGGTGGGCTGCACATCCTGTAACAACCAGTTAGCCTAACACAGAACCGAAAATGTGAGTATGTGCGTGCACGCCCCCTGCAGCTGTGGTGAGTAGAGTGGCGCTGGTGAGACGCGGAAAGCAGCTGGGCTGTGTGGGTGGGGTGAGCGAGCAGATATATAGGATGGGATAGCACCGGGGTGGGTGGGCAGGCCCAGCCAGTGGTTAGAACTACCCTGTTTCCCCAAAAATATGACCTACCCTGAAAGTAAATCCTAGCTTGATTTTTTACGTGTGCCCAATATAAGCCCTAGCCCCAAAATGAGCCTGAATTAAGATCCCGCCCAGTCCAGAGTGTATGGGTAAATAATTAAGCTAGGGTAGGGTTGGGGGTGGGGTGGAGCTACCCTACTACTAACCTTTGGACAGTTGTAGCCAGGCCTCACACACCCTGGCATCTGCCTTGCCGGCCCATTTCTTCCGCAGCCGGCAAGGCTGCAAGAGTTTCCTAAAGGCCTCTTACACGCAAGTGAGGTTAGTCAGTGGATAAGCTCCACCCAAAAATAAGACATGGTGCCTTTTTTAGGGTCTTATTTTCAGGGAAACATGGTACTGGTACAGGTGAGCCGGCCCAAACTTGTAGCAGCTTCCCCAGTGCTTACAACCACAATGGAGCCAAAAATGTATGTGTGGTTAAATGAGAAATTTGTGGTTTTTTGTAAAAGTTTTTTTTATTTTTTAAGGACAAACATGAACAAACACAAACATAAAACATTAACATAAAACCATTTTCCAAAATACAGCATGTCAGTTGGTACATTTCTTTCGTACAATGTCACAATATCAACAGTCTTCTCTTCCAAACATACATTCATATTACATAGGTCAACTATACATGTTACATTACATTGTTATACATTATAATGTTATATTATAATATAATATTATATTACATTATACTATATTATTGTATCGTTATTAGAATCAACTATAAATTTACATATTTCTTATTGAGCAAATTTCAGGAGAAATTTGTTAAGTGAGTGTTTTTTTCCCCTGACTTTTGTCATCATATTTGTTAAGTGAATTAAATTAAATTAGTAACCTGGTTGTTCAGTGAATCTCGTTTCCCCATTGATTTTGCTTGCCAGAAAGTTGCAAGAGGGGATGGCATGACCCCCAGGACACTGCAATCGTCATAAATGTGAGTCATTTGCCAAGCATCCAAATTTTTGATGAGGTGACCACGGGGATGCTGCAACGGTCGTTAAGTGCAAAAAACAGTCTTAAGTCCCATTTTTCATTGCCGTTGTAACTTTGAACGGTCACTAAATGAAATGTTGTAAGTTGAGGGCTACCTATACAGATGGCCAAAAGTCATCAAATGGGGCAAAACTCACTTAACCATGGTCTCACTTAGCAACGTAACTCCTGGGCTCAATTGTGGTCGTAAGTAGAGGACTACGTGTATACAAGACTCACCTTGCTCATCCTTCACAGCCCAAACCATAAGGTCCACGCAGGCGGCATTCGCCTGGCAACGCAATTTCAGCGGATTCAGTTCATTGTGCAATTTATCGACTTCGTGAAGGAGCTTCTGAAGCTCCGGCTGGCTGGTGTTGAATTGTTCCAGCACGAAATCGTGAATTTCTTTCACAAAAGAGTTGGGAAGTTCTAAGAGATGGAACAGACAAAAAAAAAAATAGGTAAGTAGAATTCTGACAAAAACCATGTCTGGACATACAGTGATGGTGCAGCAAAAAGGCATCAGGTTGGGGGAAAACGCTGGATCCTAAAACTAATTGGCCCTTCTTTCAGAACCAAAAATATCTTTTATTCCCCTTTGACAAATGTTCTTCATACAAAACCACTCAGTTTTCCACAGAGAAGCAACAGGAGAATATTCTCTGAGACTCTGGGAATATTCAGTAGGAAAATGGCTTAGCTATTTTGTGAAAACTCATGCAATTTTGGCCACCACAATGTAAAAAAGATGTTGAGACTCTGGAAAGAGGGCAGAGAAGAGAAACAAAGATGATGAGGGAGCTGGAGGCTAAAACATATCAAGAATACTTGAAGG
The DNA here is from genome assembly GCA_004320025.1 of Laticauda laticaudata. NCBI lineage: Eukaryota > Metazoa > Chordata > Lepidosauria > Squamata > Elapidae > Laticauda > Laticauda laticaudata. The sequence continues at coordinate 28,812 of BHFT01029795.1, read as the reverse complement.
AATTGGGTATGTCTAGTTTGATGAAAAAGAGGACTAGGGGTGACATAATAGCAGTCTTCCAGTATCTGAGGGGCTGCCCCAAAGAAGAGGGAGTCAAGCTATTCTCCAAAGCACCTGAAGGAAGGACAAGAAGCAATGGACGAAAACTAATGAAGGAGAGAAGCAACCTAGAACTAAGGAGATAGTTAGAACAATTAATCAATGGAATGGCTTGTATTCAGAAATTAAAAATGCTCCAACACTGGAAGTTTTTAAGAAGAGATTGGATAACCATTTGTCTGAATTGGTATAGGGTTTCCTGCCTGATCAGGGGGTTGGACTAGAAGACCTTCTCCCTCTTCTCCCTCTTCCGCTTCCCCACTTCTTCCTGTTCTGTTCTATTCTATTCATTTTGCTTCTACTTCTCTCCTCCTTCTCATTCTATTCTATTCTATTCTATTCTATTCTATTCTATTCTACTCTGTTCTATTCTGTTCTATTTTATTCTGTTCTATTCTATTCTATTCCTTATTCTATTCTGTTCCATTCTATTCTTATTATTCTTATTCTATTTTTACTCTTTTAAATCATCAGGAAGTCAAAAGCTTATTAATGCCTTTTAGTGGCCAATGATCCAATGGAAGTTTTTTTGTCTTCTTAACGCAATCGTCCTACCTTTCATATGGTACAGGGTGTCTCTCAGCATTTTGAACTGAGCAACGTACAGAGAGTCGCTGAACATTTTGTAGAAGAGCTCAACGTGTGGATTGGCCTGAAAGGCATTTAACAGAAATTAGTCAATTCAAGAGCAAATTTTAAAGCTTCGGATTTGCATGGTGGCGATTCCTTTTTTTTAAAAAATGAAGGGACAAGTCTCCCAAACGAGCAATTAACAAGCCTGTTGACTTTGATCCATCATATGACTATGTAAGGAACCAGGGTATTTGGATGATTAATCAACCAGAGAACCAATCAGCTGCTCAGAATTTAAATATAGCTCCAAACAAACAATCAATCCCACAATCTAGTGACCACACACCAGACATATATAAGCTAAAGAGGAACAGGACAAGGACATCCTTACTTAGTCTGGTCACAAAGTGTCCTGAAGCTAAAGTGAAACAAGCTTGGAGAGCAAAACCACTGGCAACTTCTAAAACCCGAGTTACAAAGTATTTTCTATTATTCCACTGCAAAAATAAATGTACCTCGATAACTTCAGTTGCCACTGCATCCAGGTTTTTGAGAATAGAGTCCCCAACTATTTGCTTGACCTACGGTTGAAAAGAAAGATATATGTATATAAAATCCAAACGTTTGCAAAACATTTGAGCATGACATGGACTGTGTAGGTGAGCACATTATAGGTACTCCTTGACTTATAACCATTTGTTTAGCGACTGTTCAAACTTACGAAGGCACTGGGAAAAAGTGACTTGAGACTATGGCTGTTGTACCATCCCTGAGGTCATGTGTTGTGGTTAGCCAGCAGCAGGTGCAGATGGCTGAGGAGAGCAAGGACTCAGATGAGGGGCCAAGACCATTAGGGAGTGGACTGCTGCCTTCAGAGATTGTGGGGGCTGGCAGCAGCGATGAGGAGGTTCCCGAGGAGCCTGTGCCAAGTATGTACGTGCGCAGGATTGCTCAAAGGACAGAGCAGTTACAACAGCACAGGCGACTCAGGAATAAGGCTGCAAGGTAATGGCCCCTCTCTTAAGAAGATAAAAGCCTAAGGCAAAGATGTTTTGAAACTCCAGCCTCGTGGACATTCCAGTATCCTGAGTTTGTATTTGAAGATTCTTGTATGTCTCGCAAAGCTTGTGCTTATCACAGCTAATTATTTTGCAAAAGCATTCCAAGGTTTCTGTTCTTTTTGAATTGTGTTTGATTTGTCGGAAAAGAGCGTGGGTCAGAATATCACGTGACCTCCATTTGCAACCTTCCCAGCAGGCTTCCGACACAGGAAAAGCAAGGGAAGCCAGATTCACTTAATAACAGCATGATTCACTTAATGAATGCAGTGATTTGCTTAACAACCCTGGCCAAAAAAAAAAGATTGCAAAATCAGCTACAACGTGCTTAGCAACTGCTCTGGTTAGCAGTAGACATTCTGGTCCCAATTGCAGATCACTGATTAAAGATTCAAGGACACTTTTAGCCCTGGAAATTACAAGTAGTCATTTGTAATAAATCAGTAATCTCTACCCACAAATTCTAACAATTTGGTAGCTACTAACAGGAAAGAGTTAATAGATTTTGCAGTCCTCATTATTAAATCTTTTCTGGCTGCAGAGAACTTTAGGCTACACTGTCCCAAAGGTGCTTTTTTCAGGAGGCAACTGGATGTTCTTGTTTTTTTCTTTTGATGATGTTTCATTTCTCATCCAAGAAGTTTCTTCAGCTCTGACTGAAGATGGTGGGGAAGGGAAGGATTTATACTCCTTGCAGACAGCTGGTCATTTGCATCCTTTTGGAGAGTCGTTGAGGCCACTTGGAGTTGTGTCTGTGTCCTTAGGGTCACCTGAGTAGTGCAAATGGAGCCTTCTGACTGGATGGAGGGGAATGGAAGGATTTATACTCCTTGCAGACAGCTGGTCATTTGCATCCTTTTAGAAGGTTGTTGAGGCCACTTGGAGGTTTCTCTGTCACCTGAATAGTGCAAATGGGTGTGGAGGCTTCTTGAATATAAACTCATCCCAAACAACCTGTGCCTGTGTTCAATAATGAAAGGACACAGGGAAAACAAACAAACATCCTGCAGAAGCCACAGCTCCACAACACAATCCTTTCAGCAGTTCCAAGAGGTTCCACATCCATTTGCACCACTCAGGTGACCCTGAGGACACAGATAAGCCTCCAAATGGCCTCAATGGACCCTCTCAAATGCAAATGACCAGCTGTCTGCAAGGATCATAAATCCTTCTGTTCCCCATTATCCAATCAGAACACAAGAAGCTTCTTGGATGAGAAGCAAAACATCTTCACAAGAAAAAACAAGAAAGTCCAGTTGCCTCCTGAAAAAAAGCAGCTTTGGGACAACCATAACCTGGAGGACTGAGAATTTCCACAGACCTTTATCCTACCAGGGATAAATAACTCCCAGGGGCGGCCCACTTACCATGTTCAACAACTGGCGAAGCATTTCTAGTGGAATGTTAAACTCCTTGTTACTAATCCCATTAAAGAGGGGCGAAACAGAGAAACTGGAGCTGATGGTGGAGAAATAATATTCGGGATCGACCGCGCTTCCATCCGGTAGATAGGAACCTGCTTATTCAAGAAAGGAAGAAGAAAAATGGTAACCAACCTCTTCTGTCGCCCACGGAGATGAAACGGAGAGAAGGAAGCAAAGGACGCATTCACTTTCTCTTCTTTTTAAATTATTATTTCTTTTAAATGATTTTATTTTCAAAATGCATATGAAAATTTACATTTTAACAGTTCTGTGTCAAGCATTACTTATATACCTAAATACAACATTTACAATTCTTCTCCATATCAAACCTTGTTTCTCTTATCTAACCCTATATACATAACATTTCCCAAACCTCACAGAACTCAGACTCTTCTTTCCCTTTTAGTTTCCTCGTCAGTCTGTCCATCTTGGCACAATCAAGTATTTTATTTATTCTCATGCTTTCAGAAAACAGGACGCATTCACTCTTAAAGCCAATCATTTAACCAAAGTCCAAGAGGCTACACCAGGGGTCTTCCAACTTGGCAAGTTTTAAGACTTGTGGACTTCAACTCCCAGGATTCCTGAGCTAACATGACTGGAGGAGGAATTCTGATAGTTGAAATCCACAAGTCTTAAAGCTGTCAAGTTTGAAGACCCCTGTTTAAACTTCTGACAACAGCCAACCAAACATGGCAGCATTAAGACTTGCAGACTTCAACTCCCAGAATTCCTGAGCTAACATGACTGGAGGAGTAGTTCTGGGAGTTGACGTCCACAAGTCTTAAAGCTGTCAAGTTTGAAGACCCCTAAGCGACACGCTTCATTAGATTTCCTGAAGAGTGCAAGAAAACCGTAGCACTGACAGAGCTCGCATGCACTGGCTTTCACTTGAGGATTTCAGGAGGTTGCTGACCGCAGACATGTTTGCATGACAAGGTGACCATGGTTTAGCATCGGTGGGGAATGCAGGATGGGTAACATAACAAGCTCTTGCTGGCCACTGTAGGAAGTTGGCCAGCACATCAGTGGTTGCAAAAAAAGGAGAATATTTGTAGCTCAGGGTTGAAATGAGGGGTCCGTGGTGCTCTCTGAACTTGGTGGTTTTCTTGCAGACATTTCATGATCCAACTTGGTAACATCATCAGTGCTAGAAGGGAGTGGGGTTTGTGGAGGAGGAGGAGGAAAAGAAGAGGAAGACGACTGTGAGGTTCTTGGGTGTTTTCTTGCAGATGTTTCAATACTCAACTAGATAATGAAGGCTAAACCAAGTAACATCATCAGTGCTCATTATCAGATGACTGATGTTATCTAGTTTGGGTAATGAAACATCTGCAAGAAAAACAACCAAACTCAGAGAGCACCAAGGACCCCAGAGTTCTCTTCCTCTTTCTTGGTCCTCCTTTTCTCCTCCTCTCTGCACACCCCACTCCCTTTAGCATTGATGTCACCTAGTTGGGTCATGAAATGTCTGCAAGAAAACCAAGGTTAGAGAGCCCCAAGGACTCCTCGCATTAGTGGCACAAAATGAGAATATCCAGTGACCAGAGAAGGAGCCAAGTTGGCAAAGGACGCAACTTGGGGACAACATTTTCATGTATTATATTCTACATGAATTAAATGTTTGTTTTTGCAAAAGAAGAAAGAAATACCTTCAAAATACTGTATAGCCGTTCCTCCTGGAGAACCAGGTGGAGGGATTCCACGATCAGGACTGACCTGAAATAGAGACAGGTATGAAATACCATCCAATGGGGCTGGGCTTTGCTCTGTCCTACTAGCTGGGTGGGAAAAATTAAGATGATAACTAAAATATTTCGAAGAAGGGCCACTGCCCCTAATTTCTCCTTGGTTGGTGGTCTTTTGAAATCCAAGCATCTTTCGGGCTTGAAGAATCAGGGCCTCACATTAATTTCCAGTTCAGCTGATTTATTGCTCGTGCCTCTGCAGTGCATAAGAATCTAGTCAACTAAAGGCCAGCACTAAATTGGGGATAGATAAGAGTTAAAGAAACATAACTTTTGTGGCTAAGGAGGGAGTAGAATTCACCCTCTCCTGGTGATTGGCTCAAAATCACCCAGACAGTTTTCATGTCTAAGGTAGGACTAGAACTCACTGTCTCCTGGTGATTGGCCCAAAGTCACCCAGCTGGCTTTCACAGATAAGGTGAGACTAGAACTCACCGTCTCCTGGTGATTGACTGAAAGTCACCCAGCCAGCTTTCATGCTAAGATGGGACTAGAACTCATAATCTCCTGGTAATTGGCCCAAAGTCACCCAGCCAGCTTTCATGATTAAGGCAGGATTAGAACTCACCATCCCCCGGTGATAGGCAAAAAGCCATCCAGCCAGCTCTCATGCCTAAGGCGAAATTAGAACTCCCAGTCTCCCAGTTTCTAGCCTGGTACGTTCACCACTTAATTGCTCCAGGCAGAGTTACTTCTCATCATCATCATCCTCAGGACCACTATTTTTGTAGAGTGGTGTGGTGGCCTAGAGGTGGAGTTCTCGCCTCACAATCAGGAGGCTCTGAGTTCAATCCTTGGTAGAGGCAGATATTTCTCTCTCTGGGCACAATGAGAATATATCTGCTGAACAAAACTCCACATTGGCAGCAGGAAGGACATCCGGCCAGTAAACACTTGGCTCCTTTCAGTTGCCCAGACTCCACCCCACAATGGATTATGGGGGTCATTAAAAGAAGATAATCATAAGGACCACAATTTTTACTGTGCAAATTTTCAAGATTAAATAACCCTCACCCACGTGCTTAGTTTTTCAGCTAGGTTGGAAATGCACTGCTAGGCACACTATCTGGTCAGTGTCAAAGTGAGCCTGGAGTTCAGGACATGGGGGATACAAGTAGATTTCATTCTAAAGGCAACCGCACCTGTGAGATGCTGGAAACGCTGCTCGTTTTCCTCTTTAAAGATCCTTCTTGGCAGACAGTCAGCAGGGAGTTGGGAAGAATTGAGCGGAAGTCATTGAAGGAACGCCTCCGAATCCCGTCTAGCTCGCTGGAGGCTCGGCGGGAATGCGGGGTCACTTTGGGGAAAAGCTTGGACAGCAGAGCCTCTTCTGAGTGGCTGTAGCGACCAAACGCTCGGGATATTCCGATTAGGCAAGGCAGGGCATATTTGCACAAATATTCTGGAAAACAAGAAGTTGGGAGTTTATCTACCTCATCCGATAAAATGGCGGTCCCCAAACTTTGGGGCACAAGAGACCAGTTTCATGGAGAGGGGTTTTTCTGTGGACCAGAGGGGGGGGCATGATTTCGTGTGCTGCCTCCACCCCATGGATGAGACTTTGCTTGTTTGTGCGGCCCGGTTTCTGGCATGCCGTGGGGTCGGGGTCGGTTCGTGGCCTGGGTGGTTGTGGACCCTGGCAGTAGAATGTTTCTTCCAACCAGCAGTTGCTACGTTAGCTTTCTAAAAACTTTTTCTTTTTTAGATTTTATTCATAAACATTTTTTGAATACAGCATTTTGACCGAGTATATTAGTTACAAAAACACAAAAAATGTAGCTAATACTGTCAAAAAATATTGTCCCATTGACTACTACTACTACTAGTATGATAACACATACTGTAAATTAAGAAGTCTAATAATACTATCATAGTTCCCATACAGTACAATTCCCATTCTTTGTGTTTAGCTCAGAAGTCTCCAAACTTGGCAACTTTAAGACTTGAGCAGAAGTCATTGAAGGAACGCCTCCGAATCCCGTCAAGCTCGCTGAAGGCCCGGCGGGAATACGGGGTCACTTTGGGGAAAAGCTTGGACAGCAGAGCCTCTTCTGAGTGGCTGTAGCGACCAAATGCTTGGGTTATTCCACTTCCCCGAATTCTCCATGGAAGTTGAAGTCCACAAGTCTTAAAGTTGCCAAGTTTGGGGACCCCTGGTTTAGTTCATTCATATTTTTAGTACTTATAACAATTATAGTTGTATACCATCCCTGTTTTTGATAAGACCGTTCCTCGTTTTCCTTCCTCTAAATTCTACCCTTATTCTTAACCACTCGTAAAATCTATTCCATGTCAAATAGTATTCTGAGTCTTCTTTTTCTTTTCTTTTTAACATTAATCTGTCCATCTCAGCACATGCTATGATTTTCCTGATTACCTCCTCATCTGCTTTCTAAAAACTCTACAGGTAGTCCTTGACTTATGACCAATCACTTAGGGATTATACGAAGTCACCACAGACTCTCACAAATGACAGATAGTCCCTTGACTTACAATCATTTGTTTAATGGCTGTTCGAAGTGACAGCGGCACTTTAAAAAAAAAAAGTGACTTGTGATAGTTTTTCATACTAATGGCTGTTGCAGCATCCCCAGGGGACGTGATCAAAATTCGGATGCTTGGCAACTGGCATGTACTTGTGACGGTTGCACTGGGAATGTGTGTGTCATGCAATCACCATATTAAGCAAAGTAAATGGGGGAAGCCAGCTTTGCTTAATGACACGAGTCACTTAGCAACTGTGGTGATTCACTTAAGAACCATGACAAAAGAAGTCGTAAAATGGGGTGTGGCTCATTTAACAACGGTCTTGCTTCGCAATGGAAATTTGGAGCTCAATTGTTGCTGTTAAGTCAAGGATTAACTGTACCATAGTCTTTTGTGGATGAAAACAGTGGGAGAAAGTGGAGCTGAATTTAACATTTGTTGTTACAAGGAGCAATATGACATCAGAAACATATCTTGTTTACCTTTGTCCTGGATCTGTGGAGACTGACACATCCCCAAGAGAACTTGTAGCACTTGTAAAATTGGCTCCAAAACCTGTAATAGTAAAGGGCAACAATTCAAAATAAAAATCTAGGGGCAGAAGTAACATGACGTAAACATGTTTCATATTGTAACTCCAGGTTGTTAACAATAGAGGGTAGTATAAACTAATCAAAATACTAACAGTAATGTAAGGGTACAGAATGAAGTAGTAGTGTTATGTCAGAAGGTTGAAATGAAGATAAAGCCAGAGCTGCAATTAAATTATCTCCTTCTATGTTTCTAAGCACCAGATTGCAAACAGTTGAAAACATCCTTGCAAAAAGAGAGTTTAACCGTCTTCAAAGAAAACCATAGAAGACCTTTGGGACTTTAAAATGACAGGAAAAAAATAAGTTAACGGTCAATGTGTTGAATTGCATATGGCCACTCTTACCTGCCCTCTTTTTTTTAATTTAAATTTTTATTAAGTAAACATTAAAAACAGTTGAACACAGTGCGACTTTGTTGGCCGTCATTTTGGCCATACATACTGTAGCATAGAAATACATATAACAGTTAATTTTCCCTTTTTCCCTACATTGTTAATATGCCAGTTACATATTTGTTTCAATTTGCATTTATATAATTTATATAGATACTTATAACCTAGCTTCTTTTCCATCTCCTTTTTCCCCTTGTAATCTTCATATTCATATCGTATTTGTCCATTATATTTCATTTTCTTTAACTTACAAAATTTTTACTTTCATTCCTATAAAGTGTCAACAATTTTTTCTTTCCTTGACTCCAACCATTGATACCATTTTACTCCAGACTTCACAGTACTGTCTCACTCTTATCCTCAATTTCTAGAGTTAGTCTGTCCATCTCTGCACAGACTAATATTTTCCTTATTATTTTGCTTTCTATAGAGGTGTCTTCATTCTTCCAGTTTTAGGCATACACCAGTCTCGCATCAGTCATTATGTGTCACATTAAATATATTGTTCCTTTACTATATTTTTCATCTATAATTCCCAATAGGAACGTTTCTGGTTTAAACTCTATTTTTTGGCTAACCATCTCTTCCATTCATACCTTTATTTGCCACCAATACTTTTTTGCTTTTACACATTTCTACCATGTGTGATAGTAGGTCCCTATCTCCATGTTGCATTTCCAGCATTGTGACTCTTACCTGCTCTCTTAAAGATGCATCTCTGTAGGCCACATCGGACAGCAAGGTCACCAAACAGAAGCTGAAATTTTCTGCAACTGGGAGGGTGCCTATAAATGTGATAATTAATGGAATAGGATTGTGATTAACTAGATGAATTCACGCCAGTGATCCACCCAAGACCAAGATGCGGGAGGCTCGGAAAGCTTTTTAGTTTATTTATTAATTATATTTATTTGCCACCCATCTCATTAGTAAGTCATGGAAGTGAACACAGTGCTAAACCTTCACCCCTTTTCTTACTGCCTGGCCTCCCAAATCCAGCTTTAAGAAGCTGACATCAGATAGTCTAGGCCAGGGCTCTGCAACCTTAAACACTCCAAGAGCCATTTGGGCCCGTTTCCCAAAGAAAACATTGGGAGCCACAAAACCTGGGTGGGCGTGGCCAACTCAATGTCACTCCCACCCAGTCACATGACAAACACACACCCCGCCATGCCTACCCAGGTTTTGTGGCTCCCGGTGTTTTCTGTGGGAAATGGGTCTTTCTCGCTCTCTCTCTCCCTCCCTCTCATTTCTGTTTTTTGTTTTACCTTCTTAGGCCAGGTGAGAAGTGACTGGGAGGGGAGGGCCAGGGGTGGGGCCAGCCAGTGGTGGGATCACCCAACTGGGAGCCACAGCAGAGGGCCCAAAGAGCCGCATGNTGACTGGGAGGGGAGGGCCAGGGGTGGGGCCAGCCAGTGGTGGGATCACCCAACTGGGAGCCACAGCAGAGGGCCCAAAGAGCCGCATGCGGCTCCAGAGCTGCGGGTTGCTGACACCCGGCCTAGGCTAAGCCAATGCTTCTCAAACTTGGGGACTTTAAGAGGTGTGGACTTCAACTCCCAGAATTCTCCAGCCAGCATGCGGAATTCTGAGAGTTGAAGTCCATATATCTTACAGTTGCCAAGGTTGAGACACATATGCCTCAGCCTAAAATCTAGCTAAACTCCTCCCTGCCTCCAAAAAAAAAACACAGTTTAAAAAGTCACCTCGGCCTTTTCGCGAATTGCTTTCTTCAATCCACTGCACTTTGGGAAGGCCCCTCAGTAGCCGGAGAAGATAAGGGATGAGTGAATCTTTGTGCTGGAAGGACAAATTGTTGTGACATTAAAAAAAGCCAAAACAACAACAACAGAATGCAGCTGGAAAATGTTGTCTCAGTACTCTAAGAACGAGGCCAAGCTCAGCTCAAATGCATTGCACAAATGATCAGAATAATCTGCACAACATGGCTGATAAGATTTAAGCAAAAAATACAGAGAAAAGGGTTTCACAATAGAATAGAATAGAATAGAATAGAATTCTTTATTAGCCAAGTGTGATTGGACACACAGGAATATATCTTTAGTGCATATGCTCTCAGTGTACATAAAAGAAAAGATACATTTGTTGAGGGTCAAGAATCATTAGGTACAACACTTAATAATAGTGACAGGGTTCAATAAGTAATCAAATCATACTAGGAAACAGTCAATATAAATTGTAAGGAAACAAGCAACAAGGTTACAGTCAAACAGTTGCATGTGGGAGGCAGTATGTGATAAGGAGTGATGAGAAGATTAAAAGTAATAGTAGTGCAAACTTAGTACATAGTTGGACAGTGTTGAGGGAATTATTTGTTCAGCAGACAGAGATTGGGAAGAAACTGTCCTTGTGTCTAGTTGTTCTAGTGTGCAAGGCTCCATAGCGTGGTTTTGAGGGAAGGAGTTGAAATCGTTTATGTCCGGGATGTGAGGGGTCTGTAGATATTTTCACAGCCCCCTTTTTGACTCGTGCAGTTTTCAGGTCCTCCGTGGAAACCAGATTGGTATTGTTTTTTTCTGCAGTCCTAATTACTCTCTGTAGTCTGTGTCTGACTTGTTGGGTTGCAGGCCAGTGTTTGTCAACTATAAGAAATGTGGACTTCAACTCCCAGAATTTTCCAGCCAGAAGAAGGAATTCTGTGAGATGAAGCTCCTCGCATCTTAAAATCGCTGAGCTTGAGAAACACTGCTTTAAACAAATGAACATGGCTAAACAAGTTTAGCAAACGTGAGATATCACGGTGTTTTAATAGTTTTATTTCAGTATGTGGAGTTTTTGGCCGGTGCCCTAGAGAACCTGAGGAAGGGGGGGAGGGTTGTAAATCTTTTTTTTAAATGTTTTAAGTAAATAAAGGGGAATGGTACCTGCAGGTCAGACTCTATTAGAAAAATTCCCAGTGCAATCACAGCATCTCTGCGGCGTTCGTCCAGCTGAAAAATCCCATGGATATCCACCGGACACATGCAGAGAAGTTTTTGGACCTATGGGAGAAAAAGAAAAGGGAGGATATACAGGCAAACCTCAACTTATGACCAAAATTGAGTCCAAAATTCCTGTTGCTAAACAAGATGCCTGTTACATGAGGTTTGCAAATTTCTATTGCTAAGGAAGACATTTTGATAAGCGAGATTTCCCGTTTTACGACCTTCCTCACCATACTTAAGTAAATCACTGCAGATGTTAACTTAGTAACAAGGTAGTTGAGTGAGTCCGGCTTCCCCATTGACTCTGCCTGTCAGAAGATTGTAACATGGGACAAAACTCATGCACCAAATGTCTTGCTTAGCAACAGAATTTGGGGGCTCAACTGTAGTCATAAGTCAAGGACTACCTGTATAAACGTATAGTATACTCATATTGTACAGTCCCATCCTATGCATATTAGATGCATGCAAGCTCTAAGCAATTCAACAGGTAAATCTTTATAAGATCGCACTTTGAGATCATCATCTTCTTTTAATGAATGGAGTTGAGTGTTTCCTGGCCGGACGCCCTTCCTGTCACCAATGTGGAGTTATAATCAGCAGATATATACTCATTTTGCCCAGAGAGAGAAATATCTGGCTCTACCTAGGATTGAACTCACAGCCTTCTGATTGTGAGGCGAGAGCTCCACCTTGAGAGCACTTCACCACTCTAAGATTGCACCTTGAGATACTTTTCAGAAATCAGTATTTCTGGAACTAGTATTTATTTATATCCGTTTGTTTTTTTACTGTCCTTAATACTTCATTGCTCTCTGGCCACTCAATAGAGGTACAGAGATATATCCTATCCCACTTAAATGCCACTGCTCATGCAATCTGGTCGGGACCAAAACAAATCTTTCTGTATTAGTGAGATATTCTTATCCAATTTGCCTACTAAACAGCCATAAAAACAAAATATGTAGAGAAGACATCACAATAATCAGCCAAAAGCGAAACTCATAATCATAGGTACCAAAACCACACCATTACAGGTGTGGTATAAAAATGTACAGAGAGCTGTCGCTAGAAAAGCCACAGCAGTGAATATGGTCTCAAATGAAAACCTGAATTGTAGGTTAGGTTATATAATCCACAGAAAAACAGTTGAATGAGAATCAGTCAAAGATAACCTGGTGCAGAAAAATTGTAGAGAAATCTGCAATTGTGTGTGTGGAAGAACACAAAATTGGTTGCAATAAATTGGAAGGTTGACTTGAGCAAATGTTTATTGAAGTCTGACAAAAGTTTATTTTTGCTTTAGACCTTTAGCAGTTACAACTTTACAACCTTTATAAGAAAACAATCATTCTATGTGGAAAAAAGAAACAGTGAATACACTTTTATCAAAAAAAAAACAGTCACCAAGTTCAGAAAGAAACTCTCTAATCCAGTGCTTTTCAAAGCTGGGAGTTTTAAAACATGTGATTTCAAACTGCAGAATTGCTAGCTGGGGAATTCTGGGAATTGAAATCCACACATCTTAAACCTTTCAAGTTTGAAAAAAAAATCTGCTCTAAACTAAGAAAGTGACCCTGTTCTTAATTACTTTAAAAAATTCCACAATAATCTAGGAGGCTTACTCCCAAGGAGAACATTCAACACATCAGCTCAGACATAAATCTGATTTAATCTAAGCTACACCCACATTGGGTAATAATAAAAATTCACCAGAACTCAAATATTGTTGTATTATTGTCATTGCATTCCATGAATACAGTGAAATTTGAAAGCGACTCCAGCACAGTGCCTTAAACACCACATCACAATCACACAACAGAATTTAAAAATTAAAATAATTATAATAGGACTAAATACAGATACAGATAGATAATCAGAGTTGGAAGGGACCTTGTAGGTCATCTAGTCCAACCCCCCACCCAACTGGGAGACCCTACACCACTTCTGACAAATGGCAGTCCAATCTCTTCTTGAAGGTCTCAAGTGATGGCACTCCCACAACTTCCAAGGGCAACTTCTGTTCCATGGGTTGATTGTTCTCACTGTCAGAAAGTTTCTCCTTTTTTCCAGATTAAATCTCTCCTTGTTCAGTTTCCATCCATTATTCCTTGTCTGGCCTACAGGAGCTTTAAAAAATAGCTTGACCCCTTCCTTCCTGTGGCAGCCCCTCAAATATTGGAATATTGGAATCATAAATGCAGGACTCAAAGAAGCAATGACTGACTATACTGTATTAACTGATAGATCATCCTAGCAAAAAGGTCTACCAAATTAAAAAAAAAAAAACTTGGAGGCAATTGAACAGCTTGAGAACAACACTTACAAATGCTGTAGACACCAAAAAATATTACAAATGTCTTTGGAAAGAAGGGGAATGAAGAATGTTTTTGAAACTAAACAGGTACAAACATTCCTAATTGCAGAGAGCGGAAACACAATCCATATGCATAATATTGTTAAAGCACAAGCATTTCCCAATGTGTACCTGGTTATGTCAATCTTTATTATCATCACCTGACAAACAGGTGGATTATCTGACAAAGAAAAGCACTGAGCTTTCACTGAAGTTCACTGCTATCATGTCACTCCCTAATTCTTCTTTTCTCTAGTTAGACCCAAAACCTGCATCCATTCTTGATATGGTTTAATCTCCAGGCCTTTGATCATTTTTAGTTGCTCTTCTTTGAACTTTTAGAATACATGGGACCCTTGGAGGTCTTCTAGTCTGGCCCCCTTGTTCAAGCAGAAGAGTCCTAGACCGTTTGAGACAAGTGACCGTTCAGTCTCTTCTTAAAAACCTCCAGAACAGACTGGACAGTCACATTTGAAACGGTCTAGGGGTCTCCAGCTTGAGCAAGGGGGCTGGACTAGAAGACCTCCAAGGTCCCTTCCCGCTCTATTCTGATTGATTGGAACGATCAATGGAGTAGAAGATCTCCAAGGTCCCTTCCTGCTCTATTCTGATTGATTGATTGAAATGGTCACCTCCAAGGTCCCTCCCAGTTCTATTCTGATTGATTGATAGGGTCTCCTGCTTGAGCAAGGGGGCTGGACTAGATGACCACGAGATATCCCTTCCACCTCTATTCTACGACCGATGGATCGATCAGTTTCCGCGGCCAGCCCTCTTTGTCATCCTCCTCCCGGCTGCTCTTAGCGGTCCAGGCCCCGAGAAGCCCCCCCATTCACCCCATCCCGCGACCCTCGACGCTCCTTCAACCCCCACCCCGCCCGCCTGCACCTTCTCGAGCGGGGCGGGTCTCTGGACGGCCAGCGAGCGGGCGAGCGACAGCACCGTGTTGAAGTAGAAGCCCCGCGACGAAGCCGGGCTGCCCTGCCTCTCGGAACGCGCGGCGGTCACCGCCGCCGCGGTGGCAGCCGCCGCGGTAGCCACGGCTAGCGCCGACATCTTGAGAGGGAGAGAAACGGCGAGCAAAGCCGCCTCCACAAGCCGTCACGGCCGGGCCACGCCCCTCACGCCGGGCCACGCCCCTCACGCTCCTCAAGGACGCGCCCCGTTCTCCTCTTCTCGCGAGAACTGCCCAGATTGCGACGCAGCGAGGGTTCGGCGCAGGCGCGCTATCGTTTTCATGAACCCCTCCCTCCCCTCCCCAGCGCTGGAGCTCAGCCCCCCTAGTCACGGGATGGTTCGACCTGGCGACGGCAACCGCGGCCTTGTCCGTGACCGGAAGTGAGGCAGAGGACGGGTAGCCGTGGGTGGCGCCTCAAAAACCGGGCTGGGCGGTTTTTCGGCGGCTTCTGGTCGGAGAGACTCCAGGCAGTGACATTGGCCTGCTTCAACGGCCTGTCTTTCCTCCTCTGGAGCTTCGGGGGTTCCACAACACCCCTGCGAGGTAGGCTGGGCTGAGGGAACGGGCGGCTGAGGTGGCGTCGCGCTTGTTTATACTTTCAGGAGATGATTTTTTTTAAAAAAATCGACATTTGAATCCGATTACTTTCTTTGGTGGGGTAGGCGTGGGTGTCTCCTCTAAGCGGGGCTTCACAACGGCCCCATGAGGTAGGGAGGGTTGAGACAGATGGCTTCAATATCCCCTCCTCGGTGTGCTTCCTGACAGAGAATGAAGGTTGAGGGTGTCCAAGTTTTAATTACCCCATTACTGTCTTCCCCAATTCGGTGATTTCCACTAAAGCTGGGACTACAACGCCCATCATCCACAGCTAACCTGGCTTCCTTCGGATGTGTTCCCATCATCCCCATTTATCTAAATTATTTATACAGCTGCCCATTTTTCAGTCAACTTGGGGCTACTCCCAATGAAAGATTTATTTAAAAAAACATATAAAATCATTTGAAAAACTATAAATCTCAACTAGTTAAAATATAAAAGGTTAAAAACAATAAAAATCGGGCTCCTGTCGCCTCCAGCCAAGATTTAGTAAACAAATCAAATATGCTGCTGTCTAACCTCTCAATGCTTGGGGGAAAAGCAGGCATTTAAGGTGTTAGAGAAAAAAAATTATTCCATTTGCATATATTTATTTATGATATTTACAGATACAGATAATCAGAGTTGGAAGGGACTTTATAGGTCATCTAGTCCAACCCCCCCAAGTGGGAGACCCTATATAGCTTCTTACCTTATGAACACGACTCTAGGCAGCTTACAACAAAGAACTGGCTAAATCAAGACAAAAGTTAAACACACAGTAGTATAATCATAGCAATTATTAATTTTATTAATGTATATTCAACTTTTATAATAAAAACTGAAAATAATAAAAATTAATAGGCAAACAGACCAATATTCTACATATAGTACTGCTGTATAACAATATTGTGGGTTCCCCCTTTCTTTTAGAGTTCTGAGCCTGCTTGGAAAAAAAAAATAAAACATGTTTTTGGGGATTTATTAATACTAGAAAAATCAGAGCTGATCTCAGTTCAGGAAACATTTGTCCTCCTGGCTTGCTATAACAGTAAATTGAAATAATAGAATTGGGTCAAATTAATAACTGTTTGAGGGTTTGTATATTTAAAAAATACCCTTTGAAGCAGGAAAAAGGTTAAATAGCCTTGGGAAGTGAGGACAAGCTTCTTATGCGGAAGTGACATCTCCCTAGACAGGAAAAGAATATTTTGTTTTGGGGGTTCTGCAATTACAACCCTACTCAGTTGGAGGCGGTTCTGTAATCTGGGCAGGAATCGATAGAGATCCAAGCTGGGAAAGGAAAATCAAATTAAGCATTTTGAGTCAATTAAAATTGAAGGAGATAAGCAAAATATATTCCTGCAACATTGCTGGAAGGTACAGTCCAGTTCTTTAAGTTATTCCGAAATAGTTGATGATTAAAAATGCAGAGTCCTTCCAAGGAATTTTGTGGCTTCCTATGTCAATAAGCGCTCATGTGTTTGTCATTTGGTGTCTTGCTATAGAGGTTTAGTAGACTGTGGTCAATAGTATTTACTATTTCAATAAGTAATAAAATATTTATTATTTCATGAAATAGTAAATGTGGAATATTGATTTAATTTTGCAAAATGGGACCTTATCTTTCACGGGAAAAGAACCTGCTTTAAGCTGTGTAAATGTAGCTCTGTCAACATGCTCTGATGATAGTTTGCTTATGTATTTACCTTGTACTTTTTAACTTTAGAGAAAATTTCAAGTTTTGAATAAACCTTTCTTTGCATTGGGGCTTATAACTGAGACTTGTACAAACTAATAATATTTCAATGAGAGATCTAAAATGAGATATTGTGAATAGGCAGTAAATTGTTCATAGGTTTTTTTTATTGTTGTGCTGTTGTTGTTTTTTTATGTTAGATGCCAGTCTATTGACTAAGTTATTCTAGGTCTTGACTCATTCAATAAGAGGCAGGTAATTATTTGATTGCCTAGAATAGAATGTCTTGGGCCTTCCCTAAGAATGGCATTGAAGTTGACTTTTTCCATTTCCAACGTGTCTTCAGCGACACTAACTGTGAAAAACTTCCCACAAAGCAGTTTCAAGATGTCTGGAAAGATGAATTGTCTGTTAGAGAGAACAGCAGGACTTGTGCCTTAGCTGGTTCACTTTGGATTTCCTGAAATTGTGTTGAGATAACTGATTACCCTTTGGGCAAATTAAAAGATAGATGGAACACAGCTACCCTATGCTGGTTCCTTGTAGTGAGCTGAGAACTCTTTCCTGTTTTTGGAAGCCTTCATAGAAGTTTGCATTCAAGCAATTTGATGCTCTATTTATGTTTATCAGATTTCTATACCACCCAGCTCGCTTAAGTGACACTGAACGGTGTACAGGTAGTCCTCAACTTGTAACCACAATTGAGCCGAACATTTCTGTTGTTAACAGCAAAACAATTGTTAAATAAAGTTTGCCCCATTTTATGAACTTTTTTTGGCCATAGTTGTTAAGCAAATCATTGCAGTCATTAAGTGAATCTGGCTTCCCCTATTGACTCTGCTTGTCACAAGCCAGCTAGTAAGATTACATATGGAAGCCACCTGATTCTGGGATGCAACCATTGTAAAATACATACCAATTGCCAAATTTTGGTCATGTGACCATGGGAATGCTGCCATGGTTATAAGTCACTTTTTTTCAGTGCTGTTGTAACTTCAAATGGTCAGTAAATGAATGGTTGTAATTCAAGAACTATCTGTATGACTATAAATATGTTTCATGATGGAAATTTCTTTCTCTTGCAGAGTTTGGCTTTTCAATACATCACCATTAATCCTTTTACAGGAAGGACTTAATCTTCATCTGAAAAACACCGGCTTCATTCTGTCCTTGTAAACCTACATTATAAATAGAAGCAATCTGAATTTGGGGCTGCAGCAATGTCAACTTTCCCCAAAAGTTGCAATCCTTTTGATGATGATGAAGATGACTTCAAGCCGGTCAAGTGGAATGAAGGGGAAGAGCCTCCAAGAGAAGGTCCAGACAGACAAAGATATTTACAACAGGAAGTCATGAGGCTGTCAAAATCGACTCTAGATAGCACCAACAATTCACTGTCTCTTATTTATGAGTCTGAACATGTGGGAGTCGCCACATCAGAGGTAAACAAGAATCTTGAAAACATATTTTGCAGTGTTTGCATGCAATGGAAGTAAGGCTAAACAAGGCAATATCAGAGTACTAACGATGTTTCCTAGTTAGTTAATAAAACATCTGCAAGAAAACAACCAAGTTAAGAGAACACCAAGGATCACACAGTCCTCCTCCTCCTCCCTGCAAGCCCCACTCCCCTCTAGCACTGATGATGTTACCCAGTTGGGTAACAAAACTTCTGCAAGAAAACCACCAAGCTGAGAGAGTACCAGGGACCCCCATGGTTCAACAATCCTGAGCTACAAATATTGTGAATTATTGGTAATTCTATATTGTCACTGCTTTAGCTTTAACAAAGAGAAAGTCACAGTCCCTTTTGCATAAAATGTGTTTTCTTGAGGAATTAAAATACCAGCATCCCTTTTGATGGTTGTTTTTCATTCGAAACACCATGTTGCTTTTGGCAGGAACTTGTACGGCAAGGAGAAGCCCTGAAGCGTACTGAACGCATGGTGGATAAGATGGATCAAGATTTAAAGACAAGTCAGAAACATATCAATAGCATTAAGAGTGTCTTTGGGGGCTTCGTCAATTACTTCAAAGCCAAGCCACAAGACATCAAACCTGAGCAGAATGGAGCCTCCCAATATCAAGGAAGCAACAGGTAGCCAACTGATGTTTTTCTTCTAAGGAAGCAGGAAGTGGGTGGGCATCTGAGTTCATCCATGCCCGAGTGACATTCGGCTTGAATTTATTACTAGATTTTTATCCTACCTTTATTACGTTATGATTCAAAGTGGCAAACATACCATAATACTGGCTTCCTCTTTCCCCACAAAAATAAAAGGGGGGAAAGGGGTTTGAAAGAACAGTGCACAGCTTGGAAATTGAAAGTGCATTCCATAAATAGTTTTTCAAAGATAGTAACTAGGTGACTGTAGTACCTGCCGTGCAAAATTCTAACTGGAGAACATGATTGATGACTCTTGGCTGTGGATGTGTCCCATTGGAGAATATGAATTATGATGCACCCAGAGGGGTGAGGGGAAATCAAGGTCAAGGGTGACAGTGAATGATGTTTCTCAGAGTTGGCTACACCCAGGCAGTGCCGGACATGTTAACTCCCAATAAATCTTCTTTGAGCTTTGAAAATCCAGCTAGAGACTCATGATTTAAATGGGGGTAACTACCAGAATCCTGACAGCAAGGTTGGTTAGGCTGAGAGAGAAGAACTGGCCCAAAGTCACCCAGCTGGCTTTCATGCTCTAAAGCGGGAATAGAAGTCACAGTCTCCTGGTGATTCACCCAAAGTCACCCAGTCAAGTTCCATGCCTAAAGTGAGACTAGAATACCCAGTCTCCTGGCAGCCAACCAGCTTTCATACCTAAGGTCACAGAAGTCACAATCTCCTGGTGATTGCCCAAAAGTCACCTAGTTGGTTTTCAAACCTAGGCGGGCCTAGGTTTCTCTCCAGGTTTCTAGGCCAGCACCTTAACCACTACATGTCAGACTTTCTGAAGGGGTTTGAGAAAATAAAACAGTCATCTTCAATGTGCAGACTTTCCAATAAGTTTCTGTGGGTTTGTGGTTAAACGCAAGAGGATGTTGTCAGCCTGAACTTTAGCTGTACGCCCAGTAAATAAAACATTTAATATAGAAATATAGCAGAAAGGAAAACTTTTTTTCTAATGCGGTGTTTCTCAACTCTGGCAACTTTGAGAGATGTGGACTCCCAACTCCCAGAATTACACAGCTACCTTCAAGTCCACACATCTTAAAGCTACCAAGGTTGAGAAATATTGATAATGCAAAGCTTACTTCTGTTTGGAAGCAAGTGGATCCATAAATGCTGAACATGGGGAATTCCCTTTTCTTCCTCTGTCTAGATTAAAAGAAGCATTATCCGTCAGTAAAGAGCAGGAGTCCAAGTACAAGGAGACTCATCCAAATTTACGGAAGTTGGAAAACTCAGGTTTGCTTGACCTTGCTTGTTTGGTTCTGCATTTTATAGAACTTGAACAATGTCACTGTTATTTTGGGCAGCAGAGCTCTCTATATAAGAGTTCCTGTGTTTATTAATCAGAAAACCACCTTGCTTAATTTGGAGGGGAATGTGTGCTGGTCTCATACGAGATAGGCCCTTGAATATAACTTAGTTTTTAAAAGGGATGTCCTTAAACCTTAAGCTGGCATTTTCTTCCCTCTTTCCAGACTTCAGTTGCAGTGGAACTAGTTCAAACAACCCATCCCAGTCTGATCATTACCCCAGGAATCAGCACCTCCGTGCTTACCATCAGAAAATTGATAGCAACTTAGGTGAGTCATGATAGTCCGTGTTCCTTGGTGTTAATCTTAGTTGTTTGCAGATAATATTCATCTTATCACAATTGAGCCCCAAATTTCCATTGCTAAACAAGACTGCTAAGTGAGTTTTGCCCAATTTTATGACCTTTCTTGCAATTGTTGTTAAGTGAATCACTGCAGTTGTTGTTAGTAACATGGTTGTAAAGTGAATCTGGCTTCCCCATTCACTTTGCTTGTCAGAAGGTAGCAAAAGGGGATCACATGACCTTGGGACAGTGCAACGGTCATAAATATGAATCAGTAGTCAAACATCTGAATTTTGATCACATGATCATGGGGCTGCTTCAAAGGTGGTAACTGAAAAACAGTCATAAGTCACTTTTTTCAGTGATATTATAACTTTGAACAGTCACTAATCAAATGGTTATAAGTTGAGGATCACCTGTATTAAGCCTTCTAGATTTCTGATCATCTTTTAAGAAGAAAAGGATCTTGTTCCTATTTCCTGGAAGAGGAAGAATTGGGACAAAGCTACCATTATTGTCTTTCCCAGCAGACAATATTTAGGAAAATTAAGTTAATACTTTGCTCAAACCATCGTTAATGTTAATCATGTTTGTTGAGCAAGCCACAATGACGTGATTTGCAATGTAATGGTTTACTGATCCTAGTAATTATACTTAAAAGTAAAGGTTCCCCTTGCACCTACGTGCTAGTTGTTTCTGGCTCTAGGGGGTGGTGCTCATCTCCATTACAAAGCTGAAGAGCCAGCACTGTCCAAAGACGTCTCCGTGGTCATGTGGCCGGCAGGACTAAACAACGAAGGCGCACGGAACCCCATTCCTTTCCCACCAAAGTGGTCCCTATTTTTCTACTTGCATTTTTACGTGCTTTTGAACGGCTAGGTTGGCAGAAGCTGGGACAAGTAATGGGATCTCATTCTGTTATGTGGTGCTAGTGATTTGAACTGCCAAACTGTCTTAGCCACTGAGCCATGGCAAATACAGTGCAAATAGCTAAAACACCTCATATTGGCTTAATGCAGGGATGGAATTTGCCCTGCTGGGCTGCGCCAAATCCTCTTTTAATTTAACCAAGGGAATCTCATGAATGGTCTTGGATACAAACTGCCTCACAAACACCTCTGTGTTTGTGTAACTTTTGTGTTACTAATGTTAACGCTTTTGTGGGGGGGGGGTCTTTGCAGATGACATGTCCAGCGGGCTAGGCCGACTGAAAAATCTCGCTCTTGGCTTGCAAACCGAAATCGATGATCAGGATGAGATCCTGCATCGCCTCACTGGGAAAGTGGATACCTTGGACATCAACATCAAGAGCACAGACAAGCGAATCAAGGAGGAGCTTTAAAGGAATCCCGGGGTGTCTCTGGCCTCTGTTTATAAACTCAATATATTTGATGCCGCTGGGGGCCTTTTCTTGCCCAGCTGCATTGGGAAAATGCTAGAGAAAAGAGGTTGCTAGTCCATCTTGCCATGTGATTAAAATTGTGAATAGCCTTAAGTGCAATCTGAGAAATTTTAAGCTACTTTCTTTCACATATAATTCATAAAAGCACTCTGAAGCGTTGTCTTCTGGAACTTTTGATTTCGGAAGAAACATCTCAATTTTGGACAATGATTGGAAAAGATGATTACATCCTGCCTTTCAGTATATTCCTTTTGCCTTAATTGTAGCAGGTATGTGCGTTGCCTACTTCACTTACTGCTCATGTATACATTTTTATAAAAGACTAGTATAAGAAGAAGGTTTGCCTTACATTTCAAAGCTAGGTTGTATGAAGATGCCTCTGGTGCATATATGATAAAAACCTCACCCGAACGATAGACTTGAGCTACACTAATAAAGCAATCATTATCAAGTCAGTGCTTATTCAGGTCCAAGACAGGAGCAAGTTAAAAACACTTAAGGAATATCCAGTTAAAAATTCTAGAACAAAATAATCTACATTAAAAATCACAATTTGGCATCCAATCTGGAATTTTTAACTGGATATTCTTTGAGTGTTTTTAACTTGCTCCGGTCTTTGACTGTAATAAACCTTGACTTGAAGTAGTCATTTTGAGGAGGGGGGTAATTCTCCAAAATACTTACTTGATTTGTGCCAGTACAATTAAGCCTAGACTCAGAAAAAAAAAGATTTAGATGAAGACATTTATCCAAGACTTAAAGCTTCAGGATGGTACGTTGGATTGGAATGCTTCCATGCAAAATGCTGCTTTTGTGGTTTTCTCTAAGCAACATTTCTCTGTAGCTGCTGAGCCTTGATGACTCACTATCTTGTACAAGGTTGTTGCTGCTGCAGGTCTTATTTTAAAAATAATATTGGAAAAGAAACACGGGAGAGGCACTCTAACTTTCCACTCAACTGGTTTTCAATGGACACCTTTCAACATGGTTAAATTTTACCCGTGAGATCTTTCTTCCCTGATGAATGAAAGGCTCATTTCTGAAAATAGTATTTTTCCTTCTGGTTGACATTTTATTCCTGCAATGTAACTTTTCTGTTTTGTGTGTAAGTTCTACATAATCTGTGTATACTTGATAGGAAAATTCCAATTTTCTTGTGTCTTCAGTAAATCATTACAATGAGGAGTTTTGGAAACAGCATTTATTAAAACAATTGTTTCTCTCCCATGTTGCTATTTATTAGATTCTACTGGCTGGAAACTTGGGTGTTTCTATGTCGATATCTCTTCAAATTAACTTTGGTTTTAATTCCTAATTCCTTGGCAGTTTGGCAGAAGTCTATTATGGCAGTGTCTAAGCACATCAAATAAATCACCATAGTTTTTTAATCCACTTTTATTTGTAGCCAAGATAAAATTTCAACAACTAACACTGCCACAATCGTGATAAATATTTTTGCCTTCTGTCAAAGTATCTTGTTTGGGCACAGTGAAGGCAATTTTTCCAATTATTTCTTTCTTGGGATCTTGGACGCTGATGGTTTTAACATTGAAATATTACATTCAACTAGGGGAGAAGAATGCACTTATCCTATTCTCCTTGTCCTTCCTGTGGAGCTAATTTAAATCTTAAACATTTAATTAAAAAGAAGACTGCATGAAAGTGCATATGAAAAATAGCTGTGAATGATCCATTTCGGTGGAATAGCTAAGATACTCGCTTCTCATGTTTTCTCTAGGAAAGCAGTTTTTCATTGAGAAACTTTGGGAAAGCACCCTGTTGCTCTGTTTGAAGCACTTTGCCCACTGTTGTGGGGTGCAATGTTTTTTTAAAAAAGGACTGTGATAAAGGATTTTAGATTTTTCAGAATTGCTTTGGGGCAGTTGCCAAGAAGAAAAGATATTTCTCATTGTGTTCCTTTTGCTTTTGCTTTGATTGTACACAGGCAAAATAATCCCCACACTGTAACTTTCTTTGAGCTCTTATGTTAGCTATACCTTAAACATGAGTTCAATATTCCTCTTCTTTCTGATGTCATCTCCACACACTTCTGTCTTACCTAATTGAGAAAGTCAACTTGACCATGTACTGGGGTATGCACTTTATTGAGCTCTTCAATTGGCTAACTTTCCAAAGTAAATATATCTTATGGTTTATACCCACCTGCTATAATTGTTCTGCTTACAGAGTCTTATCAGGAGAGAGCAAATATAAGATGGGCATGAGGCCAGGATGGGACAAAAATTCTTTTGTATTGGTAAGATTCCATTGCAAGCAAAACAGATGTTTCCCCTTCTTGAACAACATTTGAATTCAGACAGGATTGAAATCTTGGGGTTTTTTGTATACCTGTCTCTGCATATTTAATTCCCCCCCCCAAATGGTTAGTTTCTTGAAAGCTTCATTGGGATTAATTTCCCATTACCTAGAATAATGAGGCTTGAGAATTATAGACAATTGATTTGGAGGCCTTCAAAGATGATGTGTTCCTTCCTTGGAAAATGTAGCTCAGTAAATTGTGCAAGTGAACTACTGAGTCTTTATCATTTCTTCAGGCATTTGGCGAAACAAATATGCTGTGTTGTTGTTTTTTCCTACCTAGACAAAACAGATTTTTGCAAAGGTAATTATCTTTCTCTTACCAAATATTTTCATTCTTGTAACCAGCTCTATGGAAAACATTTTTCCTTTTTTGCTGTTTAGAAGTACATGATCTGTGAAACTGTCTCTATCTTTTTTGCTGTAAACTGAGCTTATTCAAGCTTTATGCATAGCTGTTGTTTTATTTTTCACGGTGTGATGGCATCCTATAGAGTGTTCAATTTTTGAACTATGCTGAACAGGCTGTAGAATTGTCCAGTGGTCAATAAAGAGGTTTATCAATCTTTATTGTTTTTTTTTATAATGTTGATTATTCAAATGCAGTTAGAAATATTAAGTACCTCTATTACTTTATCTGACATGGCTTCCACTGTCACCGAAAATAAATTATTGGCTTATTTGCATTCCAAATCAGTTATTCTGGGAATTGTAGTTTCAGTATATTTGGAGGCCACTGGATTGGTATAAATGCACCTAGGATATTGACAGCTTAATCTAGACCAAAGTTAAGATTCCTGCATATTGAAATATAAGCTTATTTAAGTAATCTGCACAGACTCAAGATAATGGCCATGTTTATGAATAATCGCTTGGTAACTGCAGTAATTTGACGTAGTGTTGAATAATACACAAACTTGATTTATTGGCTCTTCATCGAAAAAAATCAGTGGGATGAAAGCAGATTGTATAAATCCAGTGACAGCACCCTCCCAGTCCAAAAAATAATAATCAAAGGCAATTTTATGACAAAATAGAAGTTTCAACTCCTCCAGAAAAAAAAACAACTTAACCTGCTTCCATCCAGTCAAGGGATACTTAAAAAAAACAACAACCCAGTCATGGTCAAAAGAAAATAAACGGGTTGTGAAATCTGCAAAGAAATTGGAAGAAAATGAAAGCCCTCAAGAAGGTTTTTGTCTTGAATTCCACTTCGCATGACCCACGCTGACAGATATTTGTGCTCTTTATTCTCCTTATATCATCTGAGCTGCACGTATATCTATATAAGCAAGGCTTCAGGATCACTGCAGTTGGATCCTGGCTGCATGTTCCATAGAGGAATGACAGTAACATGAGCAAAGGACAGATAACCCTTGACTTATAACCACCATTCAGCCCTTAAAATTTCTGTCGGTAAGTGAGACCATTGGTTGAATAAAATTTTGCCCATTTTACAACCTCTCCATTGTGATTGTTAAACGAGTAACACGGTTGTTAAGTGAATCTAGCTTCTCCATTGACTCTGCTTGTTAGATGTGGCAAAAGGGGATGGCATGACACACACACACCCCTGGACCATCATAAATACGTGCCAAGCAGCTAAATTTTGATCACGTGACCCCAGGGAGGCTGCCACAGTCTGAAAAACAGTCATAAGTTCCGGTTTTTCCAGGTCCCCTCTAATAGTCACTACGTGAACAGTTGTAAATCAAGGACTACCTATAGATCCCCAGCTCTGTGTGTCACGAACGATGTGGGTGACAGACAGCAGGATAGCAGCAGCTTAAATCACACTTTAAAAAACAACAACCCCAAACCGTTGGATGAAGTCACTGCTGTTTCCTTCGCAGCTGTTACTTTGAAAGGGCTGGTGGGTTGGCTCCCTTTCCTTTCTGCCAAGCTAACTGGGCCACAAAACACAGTTTGCGTGCGCTCCCAGCCACGCGGCCCTGGCATGCGATGATGCACTTGCAACCTTTCCCAAGAGCGGGGCCATGGAGACGGAGTTGGCAGCCAACTCCGTGCCCTTTTAAGTGGGGGGGGGGTGGTTTCCAAACCGCAAACGGTCCCTTTGCATCAATGGCCCATTGAGAGAGAGGGAAGTGGTTGGGAAGGGGGGAGGGAAATACTCAAATAAGGAACTGTGTCCTCTCGGTAACCTGGCAGAAAGGGCTTCTCTGTAGAAAACAACTCAGATGGCCTCCAGCATCTGAGCAAGGGGCTTCGTTCCGAGGTTAGATAGATGGACAGATATTGATAGACTGACTAGGTCAGAAAGGAAGAGAGAGAGAGGTAGGTAGATAGGTAGATGATTAGATGATGGATGGATAGATAGATGATAGATGGGTATTTGATAGATGATTGGATGATGGATAGATAGCTGATGGATATATAGATGATAGATATCGGTAAATAAAAAAGATAAGAAAAGGGATGGAGAGATTAGATGCACAAACATGGATAGATAAAGATGGATAGATAAAAGAGATATGGATGGAGTGGGTAAGGTAGATACTGATAGACTGACGAGGTCAGAAAGAGGAAGAGAGATGGGTAGGTAGATAGATGATTAGATGATGGATGGATAGATATGGATATATAGATGATAGATGATTAGATGATGGATATATAGATATAGATAAAAGAGTGATAAGAAAAGGGATGGAGAGATTAGATAGACAAACATGGATAGATAAGAAAGATGGATAGATAAGAGTAGAGATGGATGGAGTGGGTAAGAAAAGAGATGGATAGATACTGATGGACTGACGAGGTCAAAGAGGAAGAAAGATAGAACAAAATAGATGGATAGATAAGAAAATGAATGGAGATTAGACATGGGTAGATAAGAGTAGATAGAGATATGGATAGATATGGAGTTGATAAAAAAAGAGATGGATATCGATAACCTAAGGTCAGAAAGAGGAAGAGAGATATTGATAAATAAAAAATAAGAAAAGGGATGGAGAGATAGATATTGACAGTTAAGAAAGACGAATAGATAACTGTAGATAGAGATGTGAATAGATGGAGTAGGTAAGAAAAGAGATGGATAGATACATGTTAATAGATGGATAAAAGCAGGTAAGAAAAGATAGAAAGCAATTATTTACTTATATCCTGTCTTTATTATTTGTATAAACTCCAGACGGCAAACATATCTAATACTCATTCCTTGAATTTTTTCCACAATAATCCTGTGAGGTGGGCTGGGTTGAGAGGGAAGAACTGGCCAAAAGTCATCCAGTTGATTTTTGTGCTTATGGTGGGACTAGAATTCATCATCTCCTGGCTTCTGGCCTTATGATTTAACCACTAGACCAAACTTTACTAACAGTCCTCATGTTTGCAAGCTTTGCTGCTCTGCCAAGCGGAGAAAACCTGAAGTCAAATCCTCAGCACAGTTGTGGTTTCGCTCAGCCATGGCTTCGCTCGACAACCAAGTTGGCCAGTCCCCGTTGTGGTTGCTAATTGCGGACTCCCTGCATAAAGTAAACACGGCCAACAACACACAAACCAGGCACCCACGTAGCCATAAGATAAGTGAATGCAATTCCGAAGTCAATCATGTGTGATAGCTGTTGGCACACAGCCACAAGCAGCTTTGCTCTACTACGGATAAATAACACGTTTCCCAAATATTGATTTTAGAGCGGATTGATGCTTTCACAAAAGATGCAGAGGATGGGACAGCACCTGTTTCAGTCTCCCACGTCTCTTCCCACGGCAGACCTCACAGCTGTTTTCCTGAAGAACCCTGGTTTTGGGAGTTATCACACACAGCACCTTGCATCGTAGCTGGAGAAAAAAAAACATCTTTGGGACATGAAAAGGTCCATCCACCTGCCCTTTTGCAATTGAGATGATAAGAGATTAGGTGACTGTGGGCACCGATCTGCCCAGGTGGAATGCTTGGAGGAGGAGGAGAAATGTAGAGGAGAAATGTAGATGGAGGAGGAAGAAGAGGAGAAGGAGAAGAGAGGAGGAGGAGGAGAGGAAAAAAGATGATGGAGGGAAGGAAGGAAAAGAAGGAAGAAAGGGAGGGAAGGAAAAGAGAAAGTCTGGAAAGAAAAAGAAAAAAAGAAGGAAAGGAAAGAAAAGAAAGAAAGAAAGAAAGAAAGAAAGAAAGAAAGAAAGAAAGAAAGAAAGAAAGAAAGAAAGAAAGAAAGAAAGAAGGAAAGAAAGAAAACAAACTATAGCAGACCAAAGCCTTGGACTTCAGCATCCTCCCGACCCAAAGGATGTCAGCAATTGGCAAGACGGGGGGGATTTAAGAGCCTCCCCCCCCCATTTTCCCAAGGTCCCCCTTCCCTTCCTCTCCCCCTCCCCAGCAGGGCGGCCTTTGCCCCTTCCCCTTCTCCCCCCCTCCCCTCCTCTTCACTGCAGAGAAAGAGAGCGAGAGCGATGGGGCCAAAA